>BLKM01000841.1:266989-436828 GCA_013340265.1 Coptotermes formosanus | reverse complement strand
GTTACAGTAAAACAACTAAACAACTGTTTTCAACTGAACTATCTTCGTAACACTGACCATATTATCCCACAAGCGATACACTAAAATCAGGTGATTATCAGCAACATGCAATCTGATTTACATAGGAAGATGTCGAATTATAACCACAGCAAGGTACACATAAATCAGGGTGTACAACACGCTAGTACTAACTTCATATGACACACTGTGAATTAACTTAGGTGAATTTTGTAAATGACAAGAAAGAATCGAGCTCACTGCTAAGCAATCACTACATAATCCTTCTGCATACTTCTCCGAAGTCAGTAGGTTTCACACAGTACAAGGTCAATAGGTGCTGTAGACTTGACAGATGTCACAAATGGTTGAAACAACAGTTAGCACAAAACTAAGCCCCCTTATTCTTCATCTCAAGATATGTAATTCCAATTTAAATGACTTCCTGGGAAAGTTGTTTACATGCGTCATAAACACAAGGCTACTGATCCAAGTTCTGAACCCACTGAGTTAACAGCTAATTAGTTCTAACAGCCCATGACTGGACAGGATATGTATCACAGAAAATATACTAAAAGAAACTACTAATATGAAAAGTGATGAGCTGTTAAAATACATATAATTACGTAGTATGTATTCCACCATTTCTCCAAACCTCTCTACTCTACTCATTGATGTCAGTGCTCCAGTACCGAACAGCGATCTAGTAATAAGCCATAAGTATGAAATATGATCTGATACGCAAAACAAGAAATAAATAAAACACGGCAGGAGAAAAGAGGGATGTTAATATTAAAATATATCAGCAACGAAAGCAAACCACTTTGAACACTGCTACACTCTTCTCAGTTTTTAAATCTAGCACAAATAAATAACTCAAAGAACAACAAAACTTACCAATACTTAAAAATGGGAATAAATGTGTCTTACATAATTTCACACATAATTCAGAAGAATGTAATCTCATGGACTTACAAAATCTGCTCTTTCAATAGCGAAAAGTGGAGGAGGAGGGTACTCACTCATATTTGGATATGGGCTGGTGTTATTGAGATCTCCTATGGGTGGTGCAAGTGTAGCGTTATGAAGCAGTACTCCACGCGTGTTATCAGGTGTGTATGCACTGCTTTGTCCTCCACTGTAGTTATGGTGGTGGTGGTGGTGGTGGTGGTGATGTGCAAAAGGGTGTGACATGGCTGAAGCATCTCCAGGGCCTGGCAGACTCAGCAAGTTGGCCAAATCCTGCCAGCGTTGCTCCATGCTCATTGTTCTCACAAATGGCATGCGGCCCTAGAATATATAACATGAGTTTCATTATTACTGTGCTACCATACTCTACAGACATCTATGCCACATGGCTTCAAGTCGTCCACACATCCTATTCATTCCTTACATCAAGTCACAAGTCAGCATTTCTGACATACATCATTCAGTACAGTGACACTTGGACTTCACACTTTTAGCAGTTCAGCCAAAACTTCCACTAGAATACTGACAGATTTTCTCGAAATATATGTTTGTGCTTTGTGACCAAATCATAAATTACATGTTCAAACTGGGCATAAAGACAAGTCTTCAAGAGTGGAGGTTATAGTGTATATACACCAGAATGCAGATTTCAAAACACACTTGTTCACTGTGCAAAAGCATAGCATAATTGTTGGAAATATTCACTCTACTTTGCTAGACACCACTACAGTCAAAACAGTAACCACATTGCACGTGTGATTAAACCAGTCCATTTCCTAATTTTGACTAGCAGAGCTATATGTACTATAGATGGTATGGATTGTATAATAAATGGAATCATAATATTAAAAGGGCTCTTTATGATAGGGGGTGGACTGGATTAATGTGGTTCAGTGTAGGGGCCAAGTGACTTGCAGAAATGAAGTCATCCTGGTCTCCACAATCAGTAAAGACAATATCCTTCCCGTTAAGATGGGATATGCATTTACTGTACCTAATCTAGCTCAAATTAAAGATACCATGACTTTGTAAATTACAAGTCAATAAATCAAGCTACTAAGTTACCACACACTCTGAACTTCTGCCAGACATCAACACATCAGAAAGCATCAGAATATTGTTATTGCTAACACTGAAGAATGTGTTTAACTCATATATATATCACCACCACGACAATCCTGCCTCCTTTCATACCACTTTTAACGGTAGAAATCCACTAATGCAACTTTCTAATGCATATCTTCTGACTGACCAAACATCAATTGCAGTTTTAAAGAATAAGAAACCTTTCCCTTTTCTAACAATTTAAGCATAACAGCTTCAAGTTCTATAAATGGGTACATGGAAGTGATATGTTGTGGAAATTTGAAATTATTATACATTGTCATTATTTTATCTGACAACTATCAGGTGCAACTTCCTGGCAGCTAATTTATAATAATGCAGCCCATTCAGCTGACCATCCACATGTGTAGCAGGAAGTAACAAATCATAGCTGTCAGATAAAATAATGACCTTGTAAATTCTAGAAACTAATTGTGCTATGTTCTTTGAAATAGTTCATTTTCAAACCATGCACTAATTCAAACTGAACCAAAAAACCACAAGACAAGTATCACTACAACTGAAGTAACTGATACAAAACATACCCTTCTAAAATTCAAAATAAACCACACACCAAAAAATAATATCTGCTGGACAACATTCCACTGAATATTAGAAGGAGAAAGAATAAAACAGTACATAATACAACAAGCATTAATTACTGCAGTCCACATTAGTTTAAAATCCTTATTTCTTAATAATTCTCACCATTTTTAATGTATTTTTGATACAGCATAGGAAATTCAGTAGATTATTACTGTTTTTTAAAGTTCAGAGCTTCTGTTAGGGGTGGCTACTTAGCTTACTCATGCTGGGCGCCAAAGAGCCTTGCTATGCCGCTGGTTATCAAAGAAAAACGTCACTTTGTAATAGTTATACTGCCACACTATCTGCTGTTTCACTCTTGATGTTACTGAATGATCTCCCCAACAACCATTTTTAAGATCAAAACATGTAGGAGAAAAATCATAATGTGAGTGAGTGAATGAGTGAGTGAGTGAGTGAGTGAGTGAGTAATAAGTAAGTAAGTAAATAAATAATTAAATAAATAAGTAAATATAGCACACAATTTTTAAGTCCAGTATGTTATGATGGTACGATTCTGTTGTTAAGTGCTCCACCTTTATGTACATTCATGTGCATGCTTTGAGCAACGTGTTGAAAAAGAAGAGTCGAAAGAAGACTCACGTCTTCTGGAATGTGATTTAAAGTGGACTGGTGCTTGACATTTCAGAGTGACATTCTGCCTTCATCATCAGGGTAGATGGATTCTGATTATTCACTTACCCTGATGAAAAAGGCAACAGGTTCTTCTGAAACAGAGGGACACATCTACCGCACTACACAACTCACACACCAGGACAGTAATACACAGTCACTGCCATGGAAACCAAAAATCTTGCAAGAGTGGATGCATGTGTTCCAATGCAATGCAGAAATTTATGATATTGCTTCTTTGCTGTTGTACACATCACATCATCCACGGCAAATACTGTAATTCTTTGCAGTTCACTAAATATTCATTAAATAAAATATGTTTCCAACAAAAACTGTAGACCTCAATACACTCTATATAGTGATGCACTAATTTTTTTGTATGCTGATCCACTTTTTGTGAAAACTGAAGACTTATGATTTGTGCTGCACGTAAATAAGTATAGCAAAGGTTACACGGCACTGATACAAAGTGAAATTAAATTGAAACCTGAATTCCCTCCCTTCCTTACCTCTAATGTTTCCATTTTTTGTATTTACTTAAACATTTATATATTACCTCTTCACTGCATTATATGTTTAGTGTCACTACTTTAAAGCCAGGTCCTTTTGATGTTTAAACTTAAAAAATTAACCACCCTAACCACATATGCAGGAATTCTACAGTTCAAAATGCCTCAATTCTTGCCAGTTCCTTAACCTTTTAAAGCCTAGTGGTAACTTTATGTACCACCAGGTTTAACATTAAAAAATTCTACGTGGTGCCCACATTGCGTTTATGTGTTTTGTACGGATCTCAGAACAAACAGCAACTTTTGCCTTATAAAACATTAAGAGATTGGTTTTTATAACCGAAGTGGCGAGTGTTTACAGTGCAGTATGCGCTGAGTCCTTATATAAAGCAGATACGCTTCGTCTTTGAAGGGTTAATACACTGTGTTGTCACAAGTGGCTGTGTGATGGCTTTGCGCACTAACAGTCTTATAATGTAATATGAAGGTTCAGCACTGCTAAAAAACTACCAGCCTGGTACTGGTTCCTGACTAAAGTAATTCCCTTTCACATACATACAACCTAACTTCCCCAGGATCCACTCCACTCCAATATTAACTTCCCATGTTAGCCTCATTCTTTCAAAAGATTCGCATCAAAACCATGCACATATGTGATTCTCTTGACTTGACTATCTCATTTGCAGAAGATCTGTTCTAAGCAATTAGTTTGCCACTCAAAGATTAAAGTCTTCTGGATGTTACTTAGAGTTACCATTATTTATTGACTGACAAGGCATTAACATCTCAGAATACTCAAATCCTTGGCAATACTGTTGTGGGAACCTCAAATATTGCACTTTACTACTTACTTAGGTCTTTTAGGGGCACATAATTTCCTTAGCACCGTTCTCATATGCTTGAAATTTATGTCGATGAAAGAATTCTCTCTCTCCCCCCCTCTCTCTCTCTCTCACACACACACACACACATACATCTGCCACCTTCAGTAATCTAGAAAACAGACAAGTGATTATCCCAGAAACAGTAATATAACTGTATGATGCATCAAACTGACATGATTCAATGAGATCCGTTAACTGTTATTAGCGCCTGCTAGTACCTTCATGTGTCTTGGAGAAATCATCATCACAGAAATCTGCACATCATCTTTTAGTGAGGGACACTGTTCGTGGTACTTATCTCAACAACTTACAATGTGGAAAAGGCTTTCTTTTACAAGTGAATTGCACAAAATGGTAGCACTACACTCAATATCTTCTTTCTTCTATTTTCATGCTCTATTTTGTTTAAATGTGACTGTGGTTTAAAGCTGGGAGATAATTTCATGGCACCTCACATCACAATGTGTCTCTGTAGAATACTATGCTACTTGCCGTGAGTACATTATGGATGCCACCGCTATTTTAATGGCCGTGTTATTAGCAAAGACAATACACACTACAGCATTCCCAACTAGTTGTCACCACTTTATACCGCTCACATCACTTAAAATTTGTGCTGGAGCAAGAATTTAAGAACAAGGCACATTACTTTTGTGAATACACTCCACAAAATATGTCAATACTTTTTACGCCATATATACAGAGTGTACCACGTATGGTGTGCCAAACTTCAGGACATTATGAGTCATTTTGAGTAAAAAGCAGTATGTTAACATATGCCTGATTACTCACCACTACACTGTTACAAGCATTTTAACATTTCAAGGTTCTGCGTGATATTGTACAATGACTGCATAAGAGGAAATAATGAGATTATCAGAAAGGCAGTAAATTCTCTTTTGAGATTCGCAGAATTTTGCATACAGAAGGGGGAGGTCACTTTCAACAGTAATTAGTGTAACATAACTAAAAATCAACGTTCTTTGATTTCATATAACGAAAACAGATTTTTTCTTCTGTGTCCTAACACAACTACATAAACTAGCATAACTACCTCGGTCAGGTAACTAAAAATGGATGTGTTCTGTGACATCATCTGACACAATTTTCTTTTGGTGTTGCATATACAGCTGGATTAAGACTTCGTTGTTGGCTTTGTCTGTGGTGTTCCCTGACACACAAGTTTCTTTTTTACTTGTACAACGTGATAAAACATATGAACTATAATTCAATACAATGACATAAAAACATGTGCTACACCTTCTACATATCCTAGCCTTTTTCTGCCATCTTCAGGGAGGCATTCAAGAGAAAAATACAATAATGGCTAGTTATGTAAAATTTTTGGTTACAGCCATGTGCATACATTAAAATCCTCATAGCAGTGTAATGATTGATAAATGTGCAAATACCAATACCAAAGTTATCAACCAAAATGACTCTGGCACACCTTACATGCACACCCAATAGAATACATATGCGCTTCAACAAGAAATGTTGTTGTACGGGCACATCTCTATGCAGGTTGGCATTTACTAATAGGTACAGTTCTGAAATCAATGGAAAAGGGAGAAAGTGTTAACATCTCTACAATCTGCAAGCCCTGTTACCACTCTTTTCCTGGAGTAAAGTGTCTCAAACACAGAGACGTAAACACCTTAAATGACTAAATTTAGTTTATAATGTAAACCGGACATTCCCATCCCTGGAACAATAAATCTGTATCATCCTCCTGTTTACCCACCTCTGTAACATAATGGAGAACTTCCGGACAGATAGGCATAATTTTATTATTTCAATTTTTATGCCTGCTCTTGTTGTCATTTGTGTCCATTTCATAAATTAAATATGCTTTGAAAGTTCACATGTGGGTTAAACATATGCACAGAGAGCCATTACTACTCCTGACATTGACAGATTAATAAATAGCAATATTAACTGAAGGCCACTGCAGAAGGAATAGCTTCAAGCAGTTTAGTACTTCTGTTCTCTTCTTTTTATTATACCGCAAGACTTATTTATACGTTAGACATGAACATGTCATCTTTTGATTAAGTACTTATAATTTCTTAGCCATTCTTTCTTACAACTGCAGTGCTGTTGTATTCTGAACACAGACATCCATCTGTTTACAGCACCAGACTTTAACAGAACATGGCTTTATTTCATTAGCATGAAATCTTCACAGGTTAGTTTGCTTAGCTAGTCCCCACAGTCACTCATAATTACTCTACACCAATTTGTCCAGTTTTTTCCACACATACATCAAATAGGGTAAAACACATGACATAATTTCAAATAATAACAGTTCTCTTTTAGCATGCAATTAAAACATTCCACTACAGCATTTTTTCTTGCACTGCCCTTAGAACATATTTGTAGCTGGACAGTTCATGGATACAAATTAGCTGACATGATGAAAAACAATAAACTTTAACTCTCAAACTTGCTGAGATTTTACTAAAACACTTCAAATGATAAGTAATGTTAATTAAATATGTGAAGCAATAAGATTTAACGAATCAATGTTAAACTACATGACTTCTCAGACAGAAACCTTCAGGACCAAGAACGTACAAAATCCATATACACTTAAAGATATGAAATGTTGGCAAGCAAGTGTACATGCAGGCAGATAAATGCCTTATCAAATTCTGACTACCTTAATAAAACACTCAGATATCTAATACTGCTAAATGAACAAACATAAAATACTGTTTGTTGTTGTACTATAAGAAATCCTATTTGATTTAGGACAGGTAGTTCATTATGAGGAAGAAGGTTCCAGAGCGGCCTTTTGTCTGAATCCTGTTTCATTTGTAGGTTCATTAATTTGGCTTGAATAACTAACATGTTTGCCAAACGACACACATTCATTCAGAACATGAGCAGACATTCCCTTCAGTGACTAAATCACTCTCTCTACTGATGCAGGATATTAAATGGGACCTTTCACCATCTTCAGCAAGTCCCAAGTTCTGTAAATTTATCACATGTAAGGATGGTAATCACTCCACAATGTAATTCAACAAGCCAACATATATGATACTCTCTTCTTAGGCAACCAGTTGTATTACTTCACCATCATGCCCCACAATTCAGGGACCTGTCCTGCCTTCATCATCAGCACATGAAGTGATACCCTGGGCATAGCAGACAAGCCATTTTGTGGTCTTGTGATCTCAATAAATTTAACTCAGTGAAAAACACGCTTAACCCTTTAAAGATGAATCATATCTGTTTCATATAAGGACTCAGCGCGTACCACGCTTTAAACACTGTCCACCTCGGTTATACAAAACCAATCTGTTAATGTTGTATAAGGCAAAAGCTGCTGTTTGTTCTGACATCCATACAAAACACATAAATGCAGCGTGGGCACTACCTAGAATTTTTGAATATTACTCCCGATGGTATGTGACGTTACCACTAGGCTTGAACATTCCACACATAATTCCAGACTAGCAGAGAAACGCAGAGAGGGACTTGACGAAAATTGTGACAAATTCAGTGCTGGAAAAAAAATTGTTATCTACAGCATCTGCATAGAATATTTGGGCAAGTGGACGAAACTTATGGATGCCACTTAGTGAGCCACTGACCTGGAATGATGCAGAACCTTCTGTTCAATTTCTGATAAAGAATTGAGTGCCAATTGATGACATAAAGCGTTCTGGCCAACTCAGTCATTTGAAAATCATGGGAAGTCAGTTTGATGACAAAGAATCGACCAGTTTGTTAGAACACCATAAATGGGCAAAATATTGTGAAAGCTAAAAAATTAGTGCCGTTCCGACTGGTTGAAGATTTTGCAGTTGTTCTTTGCCATTCCCGTCATAATGCAAAGAAATGTTTTCATTGATGCAAGCCCAGTGGAAACATGAGAAGAAAATGCTGAACGTTGAGTCTCACAGAGGGCTTTCACTCCTGCAGTAGAATTTCAAAGGAACTTCTTGTACAGATATCCATACCTTCCTAAACAGCAATATACAACTACTAAACTGAATCTGATCCACAGAGAAGTATGAATGAGCACATATGAAGTAAGATTACTACACAACTGGAGACAGACTATGTGTATACCATACCCTAATACAAATACTTTGTTCCTAATTTTGTATATGTTCTTTGAAATGACAATGCTAAGTTTATTTAAGAAAATGTAACTATTTACATGCCCTCTTTTCTATGGTCTATTAAGTCAGAAATGTCTCTTTTCTTGTGACACACACACACACGCGCGCGCGCGCGCGCGCGCGCGCGCACACGCACTCACTCACTCACTCACTCACTCACACACAGAGGATGCAGGGAACATGGCCCATCAAAACCAAGGTAATGAACAAGGGACAGTACTTAAATTTCTCACCACACTGGGCCACTCAAACTGGCCATTCATTATCCTGCTTCTCAAATTTAGCCTTTTTTACTTCCACTGCTTGGTAACAAGAATACTCCCTCTCCCTTTCCATCACTCTGGTCACATTCCTTGCCGTCCACCTATATTAACCAAGCCATAAGACATAATTCCTTCAAGTGAATATGAAGGCGGCATATTCCTCCACCACATCAATGCCTGCCTACCTACCTACAGCCACACATAATGTAAGCCATCACCTGATAAGCAAATGCCATGGAAGCCTACAAATCCACAGCACAGATGATGTGAACATATTGAACCAGGAACCAGTTTAGACTGTTGCATTTTCCAGTGATGCCATGAACTTTATACTCATACAGCAATGAATGTGTTGTTGCACAGAATCACATAAAACTTCTATTGTAATAGTCTGACACAGATATTAGATATTTTTGACTGTCGCAGTTTTGTTAAAGAGATAACATTTCAAAAGCCATCACTGCTTCCATCATAAAGTAAAGAATGATCTTGATCCCTGCACACAGGAAAAAACTCTCCCTGTGCACACCATTAATGCATATGGCAGGGATCGGCATAAGTAGTGAGCTTCACACCCCAGTCACTTTATGTGCAGGGAAAGGACCCTTGGTACCCACTAAGAATGAGGCTGGGTAGGCTTTTGGAGCCAGTTCAGATGCTTTGAGGAACAGAAAATCTTGTCCCTGCCAAATTCCAATCTGTAACTCAGTCACTATACTGAGCACACAATCCTGACTCTTCCATGAACCTAGGGAAAAATTTGCTTCAAGAATAACAAAAGACTGATCAATTTAATAAGTTAATGGGTAAACAGTTACCTAATTAGAAAATCTAGCCGGCTGTTACTAGTGCATCTGAAGGTCTGCTCTGAACGTGACCTCACACAGGAAATTGCAGAATACCTTTCTAAAGTAAGAGTCAAAGGAAATCAATCTCATGATCCATGCAAAAAGCAAACTTGGAATGATGTAACCACTTCCATTTATAAAAGGTATTACATACACAGTATTTCATAAAGTAAAATGCATTTGTTTTTGGGAATTTATTCACATTCCCTCAGTGAAGTCTTTTAACTACACAACGGCTCCAGGTCAGTCAATTAGCACAATATGAAGTCCCAAACGTACAGTACAAACATCTTTTTACTCATTATGAAGCTTCACACGCAGAGAAACCATTCAAAAAATAAAAACTGCACACTTCTTGAGACACTGGTGTTGGTAGTTGGCACTATACAGCATTAGTATTAGTCACATCAGAGTGTAACCAAATTATTACTCATCTGGTAGGAACTATTCTGGATACTTTAAACCCCTCTCACTGGGCCATTAACACTGACATCTGCACTGCTGGAAAGTGTTACTAGTCATTCATACACTAATATTATAATGCCCTACATTAGAAGTCAACATCAATTTCTATAGATTGGTGAAAGCTAGCATAAAATAAGCAAGGAATCAGAGAAGCTATATGGCAGATTTGAAAGTTAAGTGTGTGATGAACAATAGCATTTAAAAAAAAAAGACAATGGTAGATGTCCTTAATGACACAGGGCCATCTCATACCACATTCACAGCAACAACTCTCCATACTGATGGAACCAATCCATCAACAACATAACTGAGACTTAGATCATGTAAGACAATGACTCCAAGCTGGCAATGAAGAAAGGAGTATACTCACATTCAGTTCCTAGCAGTTACACGTATACAGTAAACACGTTCACAGCCACGATAAGAAGGCCTATTCTAATGCAAAAATTCATCACATTATGAATATTATATATCATGGACAAGCACATTTCTATTCCTGAATCCATATACACATTCTATTTCTGCAGTGCCACATTCTGTAAAAATATTTCTCACATCAATTCCACATTTAAATGAAAAATTTTGATGTTATACAAAACTGCTTTCAAAATCACACACATAAACTGAATTCGTTTCAGAAGAGAAAAAAATGCCTATTCAAAATAAAGTAAAAAGAAAGTTAAAAGTAAAGGTACGCCCACATACCAAATTCTGACATCGACACCTTTCGTAACACAGTGTCTTAGAGTTTATAAACTGGCTACTTCCACAGTAATTTCTCTCAGGTTCCAAGGAGTATAAATTTAAATACTACATTTTTTAAAAATGTACTTCAATCATGGAATTAAACCTTATGATTAGAATGCTAAGACAGATACACGCCAGGAACATGAAATATTTTCAAAGTTCAAACCATGGGTTTCATGTAAAGTGGCAGTCAAAAGTGTTCAATGAGGACCCAAACTGGGAAAGGTCTGTCTAATACATCATCAACAGCAGACAAGATATTACATGTTGCTACAATGATAAACAAGTAGACAAGTACAGTAAAGATAATGCACATACTGGACATCAGCAAAATGAGCCTGAAAGGGTCACACTACATAATGAGAACACATTCAGTTAAAAAAAAAAAATCTGAAGAGCTGTTTTAGGCATCTGAGTTAATTTAATCTAATGTTTTAGGCATCTGAGTTAATTTAATCTAAAATCTTGTTCTGTGTAAACAGACCAGGCCTGAGTTCAAGAGTTTCATGAACAATACAAATACTTCCTTCAGTTTAAACAATTCCACACAGCACAAGTACATCACTCTTAGAATTGCTATGCAATCAGGCAAGCATATAAGGGTCACAGTCACACAGGTTTCCCACACGGTTAAAACAAACAAACAAACAAACAAACAAACCACATTATGACAAAAATATTTCTACTTGCTCGAAAATGTTCACACATTCTGAACACTGTCACACATACAAAATACATAAATGAATTAATTTTATATTGAATTAAACAATATCTGAGTAAACACAACAAAACTAATGGTTTATGAACACACGTGATTTGTAACTAATTACGTAAAATTACCTTGTGAATACGTTATGTGATGAATCTCATACATTTTACACTGACTGAGATCACTGACAAAGAAATTAAATACACAAATGGCAAGGAAGCTCTTTAATTTTATACCTCAAACCAGTGTTTCCCATCCACAGTTCCGCAGAACATCGTTAGGAGTTCCGCGACAAATAGTACAATAAATGAATAAGCATTTTAAAATACCGTGAAAAATTCCAAATGTCCCAAAGGACGTGACGGAAATTGTTGTCCGGTAACAGTGCACTCCCAACTGCCTCTTTATATTAAATTTTAAGTTACGCATCCCGTTGTATTATACAGACCTAGAAAATAAATAAATACCATCAACACAACTTATGTCGCGCGTATTTTCAGCAACCAATACGTTACCAACGTAAAATCAGTTGCTGAAAATGAATACAATAGAAGTTGTGTTGATGGTATTTAATGTGCAATGAAGATACGAAGATTGACGGTATTTCTTTCCACTATAGCCCTCTCTGTTTTGTTTTGTCCAGTTAGTATTTAACATTTAACTGTACTGCGCCTGTGTTCCTTTCGCACTGTTACACAGCCGCCCTCACCAGTGGCGACAGAAAGGCTGCCCGCTATCAAGTTTTCGAGGTCTCTAAACTTTTCGTAGGTAGGAGTTCGTTATGGACAAAAGGCTGGTAACGCTGCCTTAAACCATACCAAAACTTGACTAACTGGAAACATTCTTTTCATTATTTAATAACATCATATAGCATTGTGCTGTGGTCATGTTCCAGACTACTACCTGAGAATTGCCTGGTTCAAATCCAAGCCAGAACACTGTTCACTCTGCCATAGGTTTTTCATGGGATTTCTCGTCCCTTCATGCAAATGCAGGAATAGCAAAAAACAAGATAAGCTATTCTTTTATGTTGTTCACGCCGTGCATTGTCGATAAACAACTCACAACACTCAATCCAACAAAATGCACTATATTGTTCTCTGATATTTCATATTACAATATCACGTTAAACACTGCTATATGTTTCGATCCCTTACAGGATCACCATCAGGGAATCACATTAAAGTAACATTTCACAAAACGAACTAGCAATCCATGTACACAATAAAAAGAAGCAAAAAGTCAACCAGTTAAAATGTAGGGGTTTGTTGTGTAATGGATCCTAGTGTACAGTGTTTTGGAGACAGCCTACGTATTTAAGGAAGGATACGCTCGAAACACGTACGAGAGTTCAACGTGATACTGTGATATAACATGTCTGGGAACAATATAGAGGATTTTGTTGGCCTAAGTGTTGTACGATAAGCAATGTACGTATAACGTTACATTGCGGCGCGTTCGCGTAACTAGTTGAAAGCGCCAACACGGTCGTATTACCTCCACGTTAGAGTGTTCCCGTTATAAGATAAATTTTACGGCGACAATGCGTTCCCTTTGCATTTTTGCGACATGTGCGCTACATAACGCCGTAAACAATGCCTTTATGGCAATTTTATGTCGCCGGCAACAATACAACGTACTTGGGTCTTCATGTACGAGTGTCCTGTACTGCTGTAGGATTTCATCCAAATTTGGATTTTCACAAAGTCTCGAATATCAAATTTCACGACAATCCGTCCAGTAGGAGCCGAGCTGATATATGCGGGTAGACGGACGCAGAGAAAGACATGACGAGGCTAACAGGCGCTTTTCCCAAGTATGCGAAAACGTCGAAAATGAAGTGAACAGAAGGACAAAATATATGTCGGTTCTAGAGACCTTTCTTCAGTAAAGACCAACACAATATACAGCACGTTATGGAAAATACAATTCAGTTGATTATTTCTCTTACTGTTGTCGTACGTAAATCTAACACTCACGTAATTTCAGCTTTGTATTCTACATGTTCTTGCTGCTAATGATGATCCAGCATCGCCGAACTGTGTTGGCAAAATAACTCATTTCCGTTCTCTGTAGCGTACTGTGTACTGTGTTGGTCTCTCCCGACGAATAATGTATATACACGGCAAAACACATTTCCTCTTCACGAAAACATTCAGACCGGCTGTGGAACCCATTCAATGGCCACCGGGGGCTCTTTCCTCGGGGCTAAACCAGCCGGGGCATAAGGCAGACCAATCGCCTAAATACTATGTTGTGGATAAGAATGAGTGGCGCTACACCTTCACTCTCGTTGTGAGCCTACATGGTGTGTACAGAAACAATTTTAGCTTTGCCTTTTAATATACACAAGTACACAGTGAAAGAGGCATCAGCTTAAGATAACCAGACATCCTTTACAGTACAACGAAGTCATAACATTACTGTAATACAATTCAATACATATATGAAACATGTGACTTGTACGGCTTTTCACACTCATTCTATGGCAATATCGTACTGTACGGGACAGAATGCAGTAAGTTATTCGCGTCAAAAACTGCTTAACCCTTTAAAGACGAAGTGTGTCTGTTTTATATAAGGACTCAGTGCGTACCGCGCTGTAAACACTCTCCACTTCGGCTATAAAAACCCATCTCTTAATGTTTTATAAGGCAAAAGTTGCTGTTTGTTCTGAGATCCGTACAAAACACATAAACAGAATGTGGGCACCACGTAGAACTTTTTAATGTTAAACCTGGTAGTGTGTAAAGTTACCGCTAGGCTTTAAAAGGTTAAAAATACACGCACAACTTAAAAGCTCACAGTTTCATTAAAAAAAATCTGCACAGTATGAATGAACTACGACATAATCTTTCCACGCTGGCTTACATACTTTTATACCATGGTTTCTGATTTTAAAGTTAGCTGGAAGAGCGCTGTACGGCTTGGTTCCTGCATTATATACACCTCTGTTGCGACTAGAACGGTTAGCGATGGACACATGGAGGTCATGTTTATGTTTCGCATTCATACTCCACAGTTCTCAATTTGTTTCGAATTTTTCCACATTGTCTACAAAAAAGAGTGTAACGAGACAGGTGTATACTGGCAAGGGAAAGCGCATTACATTTCCTAAATAGTTCCCTACAAGATGATCTATCTGACCATGACCGCTTTCTCCCAAATCCTTTCTAATCTATCAATCACCCTAGCATCCGACACCATACAATTTGACACAGTATCGTACAGTGAATCATAATACGTATTAAATAAACATTACATAATAAACAATCTGTTGGCAGGACTGAAATATGGAGTTATCATATTACGAAATGTGACACGTAACAATTCGGGCAGGCTCGCTCAATTTGTTAAGTACTTCGACAGAAACATTTTAATAAAGCAATGCTTTTGCAGCAAGCAGGTACAACTGCATTTTAACTAGCCACATGCCCGTCATATGACACTCTGCCTTAACACCCACGCTCGTCTTACTTCTTGGTAACTCCCACCCGGCAACCACTGCAACCATGCTCGATGCTGAATTCCATTTGTCTTCAGCGCGTACCTGATAGGAAACATCCAATAACCCGTCACATGACGGGCCACCATAATATTCACGCACTACTCCACGAAGGTGCGCACCCAGAACTTTTCGCTGGGGGGGCGGCCCCCGACACTGATTCTGTATATAATTAATGCTTCATTTTAAAAATAATTTTATAAAAATGATGTACGTACAACATAACACTGTTTGCAACCGCATTTATATACATACAAATGTAACTACATGTTCCATGACTCACAGTGCCCTATCTTCTTGTTTTTTTAATTGCATTAATTTATTTTTCAAAATTCTAAGGTACTAGTCATCATCCGATTTCAGTGGCTGATTTTGGCTGAAGGGTCAATCACATAAAACTTCTGGTATCATAATATCTACAAAATCCATGTTTTTAAGATTTCGGTTCTGGAGGGTTTGGATGGGGGGGGGGCCGCAGCCCGGCAGCCCCCCCCCTTGGGTGCGCCCCTGACTCCACGGCCTCTTCGGTCGGTCGTTTCTTTATTCTTAGAGCAAGCCAAATGTTAATCATATCGACCGGAGCGCTGCCGTGTGGTTTTTCTAACTGTATTATATGCCTGATGCTCAATCGCTTCGTCAGCACAGCTCGTACCTCACAGAGAACACAACAATGGTAACTACAACAACCGAATGTAATTCATATGCGATATTTTACACATATATGGAGATCGCATATATACACATTTTGATCCATACAGTACTACTACTACTACTACTACTACTACTACTACTACTACTACTACTACTACTACTACTACTACTACTACTACTACTACTACTACTACTACTACTACTACTACTTCTACTACATTCTCTCCTTTATGCAGGGTATTCACACTTACATACCTGAAACAAACCATGTTTCTAGGGTATACAGTGTCGCAGCTATTCTGCGCGTACTATTAATGGTGCATATAACGCCGTCTTCAATATTAAACTATTATTATTATTATTATTATTATTATTATTGTTGTTGTTGTTGTTGTTGTTGTTGTTGTTGAATTCAATTCATCATTTCTTGGGACTACCGACCAATTAACCCCGGGCTGTCACGATGGTAGACCCTGCGCCAATACATTATATTTACAAATGTTTTATCTTATTAAATCACTTACATTTAACTCGGTCCAAATATCTAACTATATCAGCCTGCTCAACCCGCAGCTCGCGGGCAACATGCTGCCTGCGACACAGTGTTACATTGCCCGCGGAGACTCCCGGAATGAGAAAAAATCTTTTAACACTTTCCCTAGCAAAGTCCAGGCAGAAGGCCGAAGCAGTTTTGAAAACTTATGAGCTACTTATTGATAGGAGATATACACTACTAATTCCTTTTGTAAAAACGTGTTAAAAGTAGCAACACACTAGCCCATGTAGTGGATAACTCGTATCTTTTTAAATCAATTGTTTCTGTTATTATTAGTATATTTTTATTGAAAATGCTGTATAGAAAACAGACACTAAAATATACATATATATGCATATATATGTGTATACTTGTTCATTCTTCATTCTGAGTATTGTCTTTCATGCTGACCACATGCAGACCAAATTTTGTCCAAGCTGCTCGCACCACACAAAAGATTGACAGGGACCGACCGAGATGTATAACCACAGCACTGTTAGCACATTTGACTACTGCCTTACAAGCCACCTCCTCCTTCACAGTCAACCACTTTTTACTTAAAAATTCCGTTCTCCATTTCCTAGTTTCTGAACATCTCGACAACGCACGTTTGGCATTCTCTTCACCTACACGTAACGGACATCTTCCTTTATCCACCTTTCTAATTTCTCTTAATCTCCACACTCTTGCCAAGAACCATGCTATCCCGACTCATCCCTTCCTAATACAGCATGCTATATATGATGTTTTACCCCAGCTACAAATCGTTTTTCCCCACAGTGATAATGAACTTTTTCGGATATTTTTGTTACCATATTCTGTCTTTCCGTATTTACATGCATATTTTACCAGTTTACTTATCTCACTTAAATTACATTCCTGTTGCTTCTTCCACACAAATTCTAAACCGATACTATACAGTCCCCCTATCATTATCCCCAACTTCCCGCATTCATATTGCCCTTTTGCCTTTCATAACACCACTCTACCGGATCTTACATACCTACACACATAATCCGACACCAGTATGTTCTGTCTCATAATCTTACCCCTCCTGGTCTCTCTACCACGTTCCATTTCTCCAAACCCATTTGCTGCATAACTCAGCACCCCCATTAATTTCTTACAAAATTTACCATACACCTCGCCTATTTGTCTCCATGCCTTATTCCACATGTAGCCTTAGATTCACACACCATTTCTTAAGTTTCCAGTCTACATACCCTTACATGAGAGGTTACTGACACACATTTATCTACTGACAGAAGAGCCAAGAATCCTCTTGCTTTAGCTAATGTTTTCTGTTTGTTTCAAACCCCCACCCCCCGCTTTCCAATATAACTCCTACACAATTAAATTTATCTATTACATCGATGTTCTGTCCGTTCACACTCCATCTCTCCGTAGCCCTTAATTTCCCTCCTTCCTTTAAAATTAATTACACCTCGTTCCAACTTTTACAATATTTGTCTAGGAAATTAATTTTCTTTTGCAGCCTGTGACTTGTGAAGGATGTCACAGCAAGATCATTAGCGAATAAGTCCCGGAATTTTAATCCTCCTACCACCGCGGCATGTGTCGCTTCTGTGTCAATACATTTTAGAATAACATTTATAAAATTATAAAAATGGATATGGGCTCGAAACACAACCTTGTTCAACTTCTCTTATCTGCGGTGCACAACTCAATACTTGGCTCTCCCCACGAATCACGTAAAATTTTATACCTTGATTCACTGCTTTTATATAACATATGTCCTCACGTACCCCTATTTTTGTAATTTTAAGAGACAAGACATCACTATCAAGAGAATCAAATGCCTTCTCAAGGTCTACAAGGGGCCAATACACTCGACCTCGATTTTGGAAATCTGAAATCTTCGTGTGTGTTCGGAAGACCACGGCTATTCGGAAATGTAACTATGCACAGCGTAACAATTCTGGGGAGATCATTCACTTTCGTTCAATCACTCGTATTCCGAAAAGGGGCAGGAGCAGAAAATTGTAAAAATGTTTCGGGCCGATAACTACTTAGCGAAATACTGCCCAGGTGCGCGCAGAATCGTAACGCGTGTGCTATTTTGATCTGATGTTAACCAAAACTCGAATACACTGACAAAATGTTTTAGTAAAACTTTTCAATATCAAATTTAATGAAAATCCGTTCAGCAGTTCTCGACTTGTTATATGCGGACGAACGGAGAGACATGTGGCGAAGCTAACACGTACCTTTCAGCAGCTACTCGTCAATAACGTGCAAAGAAGAAATCAAAGGTTACGCACGTCAAAAGATTGTAATAAAGTAAAGCTTGTAACAACACGAATATTATATTTTAATTAAATATATATTTATATATACACATGTAGACATCTAAATTCAGCTGGGAAGAAGTTTCGCTGGGAATGAGAACACTGCAGTAATATTCGTGTAATGATCGTCGAATACACAAGTTAGGAAATGTACGTATAGAGTTAACAGTTTTGCGGTATTCGTTCCCTTTTATTTAATTATCCTGAATATCACAAGTTACGAAAATAACTGTACCGAATATAAAAGCTGTTTCATTTCCCGCTAAAACGTTAGTCCAGAATATTTGTCGTTATGACAAATATTTGTCGATTTACGTTCGAGATGTACGCAGAAACACACAATGGTTTTCGTGACAGGTGTCCGTTATTTTTGTACGATCTCAACTAAAACTGAAACGTGTCCACATATTTTAACAGAACTCCAACATGTACAATTTCAAGACAATGCGTTTACTGATTCTAGTACATTTTATGGATACAGACAGACATGTGGGCAATGCTCTGCAGTTAATGTGTATAAAAATCTACCACGCCAACAAAACGTCAGGTATAAACTGTTAGATTCATGGACACACTGCTGGAAGATTCTTTAAGGTACGTGATTTTTAGGTAGTCGGTTATTTCAGGATCACCCAAGTCACCATCTTCGGCCTACAGCTGAACGTGTAATTCAACTGAACAATAATGTAAATTCTTAATTATAATCTTCTACCTTGCTATCTCTTTGTGTATTTGCACGACACACTTATTGGTTCCAAAGTAAAACAGAAGAAACCATAATAAATAGTTCTGGCAAATGTTTGCGAAAAAAGGATTACTAAATGGAATCAAACCTAACATAAACCTCAACTTTAACATCCGTATTTATATCTGCCAGTGTCAAATTTGTTAAAAGAAGCGACCTTGATGATATCACCTACCAAGGAAGACATGGAGTTTATTTTGTGTGACCAACAAATAAATGACCGCCCCCTCTCAATAAAAAAAAAAGGCAAGCAGTGCCTTGTTTGGTAAAGAGCACTTCAAGCGACAATATTAACAGCCCCAAGGGAAACGGACAGCAAACTCTGGTCAGACTTCAAGAGCAACTTTGCCTTAAGTCAATATTGACATTTAGAAATTTTCTTCTTTCTTGGTTACAGAATGCAGAAAAGAGACAGAAACACTGTAAGACTCTTTTCCGTACTGCCGCTACAGCATCCCACACTCTGTCTCATCAGGAGAGGAGATGGAGCAGCCTCCTTTTACTCTGAAGAGGACAAGAAGTGCCCCAAGGGAATACGGTCAAATTACCGCGACTGGCCTGCGCAGCCAGACAAATTGGAAAGGTACACAACATAAGATGTCAGCTACATGTTGGGAGTCCAGGAATTGCAGCTGTGTTCGCCAACAGATGGTACAACAAACATGTGCAGTGCGGGAAAGCAATTGACGGCACTAATTACCCAAGTAGGTAAACTCCGCAGATCGTGAGGTAAAGCATGAGAAGAAAGCTACGAAAATAATAAAAAAGTAAATAGGAACAGGGGGAAAAAAAAAAGAAATCTGGCAAACCACTTGCATGGCAGACATAAATCTTTTTGTCATTAATTTGAACTGTGAATGTACAGTAGTGGATGGGAGCAACAACACGGAAGTGCAAAGCATCCCTAGCGACTGCCAGATGTGGACCATCAATCATCTCATTTTAATGTCACTCCCATACCTTACTACACTTTGTATTCATTTCCTTCATTGTCAATTTCTACCCACTTTCCATCTAAGTGAGCACGGAAGTTTCTTGAAACTTTTTACAATTTATCAGCCATTAAAATCTTAAGCTGTTGTGGAGCCCCAGCTAAATTGTATACAACAATAAAGCGTTTAACGTGTTGAGATAAAGATCCGACATTTGCTCATAATGTTTCTCCATTCCCATCTTGTCATTTAACGTTAACATTGCAACAATTATTCTGTTGGATTTAACCTTTTAAAGCCTAGCGGTAACTTTACATACGACCAGGTTTAACATTAGAAAATTCTACGCGGTGCCCACATTGCGTTTATGTGTTTTGTACGGATCTCAGAACAAACAGCAACTTTTGCCTTATAAAACACTAACAGATTGGTTTTTATAACCGAAGTGGAGAGTGTTTACAGCGCGGTACGCACTGAGTCCTTATATAAAACAGACAAGCTTCGTCTTTAAAGGGTTAATGTACAACGCAAATGAAGTTACACACGGATACAAGAACACACGTCAGAGTCACGGAACTTACATGACAAAGAGGCTAAAATCACAATCATGCACGATAACAATGAAATTATCATCTAAAGTGCTAATGCATCTCTACGACAATAAATCTCTATGTTGCTCCTGTTTTAATATTTAAAGAGTAACCTGACACATGGTCGAGTCACCTCTAAACCTGTGGTGACAACAGTAATAGCATCTGTTTCAATAGCTGACTTGATATCGATACAGTACTACAAGAACACAAATATCTGTACTTGTGTGAAGGCGCGCGTGCATGCGTGCGTGCGTGCTGACAAAAATGTATTTGGCCTGTGCCAAGGTAACTAGGTGCAAGGAATTTATCAAGCCGTGGGAATACACAGCTTTATTGTCGTTGCTCGAACCTAGATACACAACCTTCAGCTACAACCTGACAAATTGTAACAAGACTGAGGAGCGATTTTCGTAATATCCCATCAAATTCATCAACGTTGTCGTCGCCGCCATAAACAACAACAACAACAACAACAACAACAGCAGCAGCAGCAACACCAACAACAGCATCATCACCACCACCAACACCACCACCACCACAACCACCACGAACAACAACAAAACGGCAGCGGCGGCACGTAGATGTCAGGCGGTAAAAGTATCAAATACAAATATGGACAGCAAAATAAAAAAATAAATTTACCGCATATATTTTTTTTACATAAGAACGTCAATGAACAATATCTTGGTGTATTCATAATGACGTGGAAGAAAATTACAGTCTTTACTGTATCTGCCCATGTATCAAATATTTGCCTCACCTTGAAAAGACTGTTACGAATATTAATGTTCTTATTAAAATGCACATAAAATAATAATTTTGGATTATTTAGTCTGCCATTTAACGTAAGAGCTCACACATACATTTTTAAAAACTGTCAATATTCAATACACCGAACATTTCCAACTGATTTCACAGCGCAGAGTCCTTCCTGAGAAGCTAAGCGTTAACTCGCCTCAGCAAGAAACCTGAAGGGTCATCACCGTGTATACAACAGCCTGCACTGGCATCTGCCTCGAGTTACTTACGGACGATGCATTTCAATATTATTCTCCCATCTACACGTATACCTAGGCCTCATAAACGGTCTACTTAATTCAAGTTTTTGCAACTAACATTACGTACGCAGTTCTCTTACCATCACCCACATGCGCTACATGCCCACTCAACTCTCTCTCCTTGATTAGATCATCTAAACAGTGTTTTGTGAACAGCGACGTTACTTCGGTCTTCAATGCGCCATTTTCTCTAGCCTCCTGGTACTTACTCCCTTAAGCCCAAACTTTCTCCTCATCACTCTGTTCTCAAACACCCTCAGTCAATATTCTTCCCTTAATGTGAGAGACTGAATTTCACGAGCCCCCCCCCCCCCCACAACGCAAAAATTAAGTGGGGTAAAAGTTTTTAAACAGCAGGCAGATAAGAAAAAAGTATAAACTGAGTGGTAGCAAGCATTTCCAAAACAGAACCTGCTTTACGAGATTTGAAGCTTCCGCCGCAGTGTTCAGGCCGTCGCTGTTCTGGGATGTTACGCGACGTAGGCTGGTAGCTCGTACCGACGTTTCGGAACAACCTATCTGGTCCCATATTCAAGGACCAGGAAGTCTAAGCAGTCTTCTTGGAGTGCTTAACCTATGAATATGGGCCCGACAGTTTGTCCCGAAGCGTCGGTCACAGCTAGCAACTTACGGCACGTCAACATCCTCCAGAACAGCGAGCGTCTAACTTGATTTAAACTGTTATGCGAATGGAATTTTGTTCTACTGCTGTCACTCCTAAGTATCAAAACTTCGTCAGATTCTTTAAGTTATCTTTATACAACAAATTCTCGTTACATATTTTACAGAATAACTCTATGAAGGAAACTCGTCATATCGTACAGACTTTCTCCATATGACAGCAGTTCTTGAGATGGTTACTGGTACGGTAAAATGTAACTAAATGCAATCTGTCGACTCTTACGTAGCAAAAATACAGCATAAATCTCGGCATGGCAAATAAACTTTCTTAGGGAACAGGATCTTGAATATGCCCATTTCACAACTTGAAGAAATCTGTACAAGAAATTTCAAACGAATCTGTCTTCAATTTAAACACAGAATAAATTTCATTTCGGGCTACTATGATTGTATCAATATTCTGCCGGACTTTTAAATGCCACCAGCAATAACGATTTCCTTAGGCATCGGTATGGGTACACAAATTTTCCAAAAATGTAGGAGCCACCTCAAAACTCCAGGCGCCTGAACGATCACAAGAAGCACACAAATATCAAGCGCCACCGTACAAAACTTACTTGCCCGGGATGTGTGCACCCTTGGGCACCAGATTTACGTGAAGGTAGCCTACAGGAGAATGACCAAAATAATAACACTTCATGCTGGATGTTTGGAATGGACAGATAAGTACTTTTCAAATATTCAGAGTTTAACACCTTCAAATTCGTGCATAATTAAGGTTATGTGCCACAGACATGGAAAGATTTGAACCAGAAGTAAGAACATAAACACTAAATCCAGTTGAACCCGGTTATAACGACATCGGTTTATAAGACACCTCGTCTACAGCGTCAGATATTCTGTGGTACGACTTAATTTCTCTCCGTTAACCATAACATTATACTCCTTGGTTATAACAACACAAAATAATGAGTCCCTTTCACGACGTTATAACTGAGTTCGACTGTACATGCAATGGTCCCACCGTTATAGAATCACTACTGTGCGCTGAATGTGCAGCCGGGCACAGTGTAACGAATAAGCTACGGGATGGACTAACGCACGAATTGTGGTTCGATTCCACAGCAGGGGTAAGAGGATTTTCTCTTTCTCCAAAGAAAGTCCAGAATGGCTTTGGGGCCCACTCATCCTCCTATTCAATAGCACCAGAGACTCTTTCCCCAAGCATACAGTGACTGAGGCATGAAGACGACAACTCACCTCTATCTAGTTCCAAGGTTAAGAATGAAATGAGCTATACCTGTGCTTCCCCATACGCAATGGAATTAAATACAACCGAAATATATTCCTGCTGCGAAATTCGATTTGTTGAGTTCATACACAACACCTCCCAAGCTCATCTTTGCCCACAATATAACATGATGATTAGAAAATAATATTTGTGATGGTAATGTAAACACATCTCAGTACTGTTCATGAAATATGTAGATATAAAATACTTTATGTGCTGAATAAAAAGTGCTTTGATCTAATCCATTTAATACAGAATAACTCCGCCATTAATATCTCCGCTATAAAGCCGTCTAAACGGCTCAGAGATGTATGGAAACGGCAACAAACTGACAAAGTTCTTCCCCTTGCTTCATGTGCCTCAGTGATGGCGACTTCAATGCCATAACACATAACGAACTCCAGCTTTGAAATGAGTCTGTCAAAACATTTTGATAATTGGGCTGCTGCTGCTGAAGGCTACAACAATGTGTGTTGGGATCTTAGAGCTCTGCACGTGACTGATTGCCCAACGGTGGCTGTCATACAAAGTGTGATGGAGTGGTCACCAGGTGTCAGGGGCACACAGTCCATGCAAGGTCATCCGCCATCAAAGTGGTCCTTCCCATGTTTCACAACACTCCATCTTCACTTATGCAAGGATGCGACTTATTTTTCCTGTCCTTATAAACATTTCCATCTTTCCTGTCCTTATAAACATTTCCCTGTGCAATCTCCCACTATTCGTTTCGGTTTATTCTTACATTCCTTTACACACAGCAGTTGTTTCACATCTCCATGAACCCAATAATACCAAGGGAAGGAACGTGTAAAGATGAAGTTGTCTCTGTTCATGCCATGAATGCACGTGACGGACTGGAGGTACAGCAGTACTCACTTTTAACCTCAGCATTAAATGGTGGTGGGTGGTCAGCTTCGCGCCCTGGCCGCTTTACCCTCAGGAAAAGCGTACCCAGCAACCACTCAAAAGAAGGCTGGGTGAGTTCCAGAGCCAATCTGGACACTTTTGAATAAAGAAGAGTCTCTCGCCTCTGCTGGGAATCAAACCAGCCCAACCATCACTGATCCAGCCCATAGCCTCGTCACTATACCAATAACACAAACCTGCCTCCCTTCATAACAAACAAAGACTGAAATGATGGCAGTGGTGGTGGTCGCGTGGTGACAGCAGCATTAGCATTAGCATTAGCAGCGGCAGTAGTAGTAGTAGTAGTAGTAGTAGTAGTAGTAGTAGTTGCAGTAGTAGCAGCAGCAGCAGCAGTAGTAGTAGTAGTTGCAGTAGTAGTAGCAGCAGCAGCAGCAGCAGCAGTAGTAGTAGTAGTAGTAGTAGTAGCAGTAGTAGAAGAAGAAGAAGCAGAACTGGTCAAGTCGCAAGAGTAGTGATGATGAATACTAACTCAGGAATGATCAGAACATACCGAGGGACCCTTACGTTACTTGTTTTGTTAGGTTATCCTCCAGAGGTTCTTACGCCCTACCCCCCCCCCCCACACACACACACGCGCGCGCGCGCGCGCTCAAAAATTGTGAAAATCTATTCATTATCTTTCCTGAATTGTTTCTGTGTTATGCAACTGGGGCATGTTAAAAACTACCGATTTTTCGTACTTTAAGCCCTCTGACAACAAATATTGTGCATGTAATACAGCTATCTTTTAAAGATATATTTAATTTTGTACTTAAAACAGGTGTCCTTGAGGCTGCTGCAGCACTGCCATGTTTCTTCTCATTATTAACTCTTATCACAGCACTTCCTCTTTTTTTCCCCCTTTGAAGTTAGGTTGGTTGGGTTTGTAGTTTTTATAACCTGGGTGATGTCAACAGTCCTTCAGATCAATCATTCTTCACAGTTTCTGCAGCAGACACTAAGGAATGGGCACATCAACTGAGGTGCCTAATATAGCACTGACATCAATTTGTGTGTGTGTGTGTGTGTGTGTGTGTGTGTGTGTAATCAAGGCACCATTAATTATACTTGTCACTTTTCCCTGTGGCTGGCCATCAACAGCCCAACAACCACCAAGGCAGCAAGGCCACACAATCTTGTGTGATTAGCACCTTCTTTCTTACGCTTCTTTCTTTCTACTTATTGCGCTTCACACACAGTTAACAATTGTAACCCTTCCCTTTGAAGACAGAGCCCTATACCTCACAGCCAGCAATCCAATTAATTTCTCTTTAACATCCCCACAACTAAAGAGCCGTCTATTGCTACATAATTCTCCTATTCTCACTTCTCTCATCAGTTCTCATACTTCAAGGTCGGTCTGAATATAAAGTTGACCTAAAGATATTCTAAAGCTGACTATGGACCAGGATAAATCAGTTCAGTCTAATAAGCCAAGTCTGGCTACATGGAAAAAATGAATATCCCAGTAAAATCGCGCATATTAAATCTAATAATGCAGTATGTGCGTGTGAGAGTGAATATTATAATTAAATATACGTCACTGTAACACGCAACTTTATTTTAATCAAATAATTTATCCCTGTCAACAAATAACACGAAGACGGGATAAAATGAGGACTCACAAAACAGAGAAACAGCGTCTTCTGTACTATTCAGAACAGTGATTTCAAAAGTACAGACCCTTAATACTTTCAGACTTCAATAGTCTTCATCACAAATTCTGACAGGTGAGTTCTGAAGTGTCAGCGCTCACCTTGGACCAACTCATTACACACATACGTAAGTAAAAATGTTTGTACCTGGAAAGAACATTATGACTGTTCTCAAGGAAAAGAAGTCCAAAAAAGCACGCAACCCCCAGGGGAGTGTTTCTGTTACTTGCCGTGACAGTGGAATGCAATGTCTCTCTTTTTTCCACCTCTGTTTCAGAATTCTGTTCATAATATTAATGCCCATAAATAACAAATGCATAAACCAACTTTAATTTTTTTTACAGAAATGAGAAAAATATTTTATAATGTTCATATTATTTTACACAAAAAGACATTCACAGGCATATTTTGTGGATGGGTTGTTGATGGTTGTGGACAGTGCTCCTTGGAAAGACTAATGGATTTTCGGTTATGGTACGTTTCTTAGTGAACATGCACGTGTCTGCTATGCTACGCCACCTCCAGACTTCATTTACAATTTCCTGTGACCATAACAACATCTATTCAAGCTAATGTAAAAGACAGGAGATAAAAATTACTTGGTGCCCATTCATCACCAGGTTTCAACCTAAAATCCATTATTAGATGCACTGGAAAGAAGAAATACAAGTATCACATGATACAAAATACGCCAGTTTTTGCTGTAAACACATGGTACACCCTACCGCAGATACTTCATACCAAATCATTATGCAGTTTGTTACTAATTTGTGAACGGCTTCTCAAGTTATGTGGACATAAATTGTGTATGAATTGTAAAGGGTTAAATACCTGTCTGAAGTAACTATTTTATTTTGTGACACTACAAACCTCAGACCTGGTCCTTGTGCACCTGTAATCACACTAGTATAAATTATTACTTTATAGGTTACTTTTATGCCAGATTTAAGGTTCTCATGGCAGTGACTGCAGGTAATAAAATCTTCTGGGATGTATGCCATACAGCGTGGTCGAAATTACCAGCGTTTTAGAGGACCCCGGCGCCATTATCTTCACGACAGCCATTTAACACAGAGGGCTTGCTAGTTCCCACCTCGCTCACTACAACGATGTTGCTACGTCTGTACCTTATAAATATGTATGGTCGGGACCATTTCCAGGATTTTTAGGCGCGTTAGCAAAATTGCGAAAAGAGACTATTGGCTACGTCATGTCTGTCCGCACGGAACAACTCGGCTCCTCCTAGACGGGTTATCGTGAAATCTGATAGCTGAGTATCTTCCGAAAATCCGTCGGGGAAACTCAAGTTTCATTAAATACGACAAAAATAACGGCTACTTTACACGAAGACCTATGTGAATGTATGATCGTATCTCGCTGAATTGTTCTTAGAATGAGAAATGTTTAAGACAAAAGCTGTAGAGAAAATTAAAACACGCATTTTATATTCAGTATCTTTTCCGCAAATTGTGCCGTTTATGAGATAACGTGCAAAATACAGTCGAGCAGGACAGGCCACAGATGACAATATCATATGACTCCTGCGCTTTGCCTGCTGGGATAACTTCGGCTACAAACACACACACTCAGAATATGTAGTACTTACTGCTTTTCCATGGCAGCAATTGTTACGCAAACGCGCCTCAATGATACGTTATATGTACATTGCTTTTCTTGTATGTGCCAGAGTATTAAAAATACGTGAACCAAACGAGAACATTAATTTTCAATGCACTATCTTCTATTTAATACATCCAACTTTTCTTATGCCGCCCAGACATTTCAAATAGGCAGGAGAGAAGGCTGTCACAATTCCCCACACATAAATACAACTATGTAAAAAAATTAAATCACTATCTGTCCGAACAGAAGTAAATTCCACTTATTACACAGTACTACATGTTCCGACCTACTTCAGGTCATCCTTAGATTCACAGTTGGTCTTCAAACATACTGAGGAAGAAATATACATTATGTCAGTCATAATGTAAGTCATCATGTATATTTCTTCCTAATATGTTTTTAAGACCAATTGTGAACCTGAGGATGATCTGAAATAGGTCGAAACATGTAGTTCTATATAATAAATAGAATTTAGTTGTGATTGGACAGATACTGATTTAATTTCTGTACAACTATGTACATGCTTCAACTTATGCTTACTGCAAAATTAAAGGCTCTGTTATAGACCAAACTGTAGTGGTCAAGGTGGTACTGCATGTCTGTACCTTCACTAGTCCTAATAAGAAATGCTATCAGTCCTACCATACAAGTGTGCCAACAACAACATTATACGAATGATGATAATGAAATGAACAAATAAAATAAACAGCATGAACAGCATGTGCTGCCATTTCCTTGAGCTGCTAATTACACTAACCTGCAACAACCCTTCTTTCTCCAAAATGTGCCTCCAACATGCTGAATTGTCTGCAGGGAACTCCACTTTCCCAGTCATGGAATCAAACTGAGTTTTCCCTTAGTGAAAAACTGCACCAAAAACTACTTTACAGTCCTACAAATTTGTGTCCACTTCAACTTAGAGTCTATGTCATAACATCACAACTACAGTTCCACTTTATTTCCCATTTCAAAACTCAGACTGCCATCAGATGATACCTTATAGCACTTCCTGAACAACGTGCATCAAATAGAGTCCAGCACAGCCCAGTGAAAAGCAATGAATGGGTATAACACCTTCCACACTTCTAACACACACATTATACAGACATCAGATCCAAAACACTGAAGTCAAAATTAAGTACTTCAATTGTTTAGCACAGACCACATTGTTCACAATTAACATCCCTCTTGTTAGCTGTAATTACACCACTTTTACAGTTTTAAAAATAATCACTGACCACTGTTTTCTGTTTGCATAATATATTACACAGAAGATGCGCTGAAGTCAAAACAACAGTCAATTACTCACTGTCACACATATAACACATGCACATCAGATGGCAGACCAATAAAACAGTACTATCTGGATGCATATACACTACAAAAATCGTGAAGTGGTAGACTTGTGGTGACCCAGTGCTGTCTGACGGCTTCCGACACACATTTCCCTACTCAGCTACCTCTGAGACTGATGGAGCTGCTGGCTACACCATGCAGCACTGCGTGACCATGCAGTACAAATCTTCACAAGAGGAACTCCATTGCCAGAGGGGACATAAGATGACATGGGACAAGGCCGAGCCATCATCGTCAAGAAGTTGAAGAGAAGATGAGCCATGTTTGTCTTTTGTATTCAACATGAACTATTCATCTTCATCTTCTTCTTCCTCCTCTTCAGGCATGTACGATGTTGGTTTGTCCTCTTTTGCATTTCCCCCCCTTCCTCCCCCTACTCCTTTTCTGTCTGACCATCATCACAGTTTCCCTTCCTCATCCCATTACCTATCACTTGAAGCAATGCCCACAGACAAATCACCACATCAGTACAACAGTCTCTGAAAACACTACAGGACTGTGGTGGGAAGTCACACTACCTGCCCCTCCTCCTCACCACTATACCCATCGTCTTTCTCCCCTCCCTCCTCTTCTAGTGGGAGGGCCCTACTTCACAAGGTCCACTTACAATAACCATGGTCACAGTAATTTAGTACTTATCACAACTAAATCTATTCTGGTCTGGACTTTTTATGTATTATTAATCTTCTATTCATTTGCTTAAGAAGACCTTCACAGTATAAAGCAGTAATGTTAGTATTCATATATTTTGGTGCCGAATGAAATGTGAAATACAAATTATGACCACCAGTCTCAGAAATCATGTTATAAATAATTTTGCTCAAAACTTTTACTTCGTGAATTACTCATATCCTGTTATCCTTTGCAATATGAAAAACACATTCTATTAAAGGAAACCACACTTTTTGATATCATGAACAAACATAACAATTCCTGTTCAAGTGATATTCAATATCCTGCAGGCAGGAAGCAAAACAGCTAATATTATGACTGGGTTTGGTATTTCACTAATAAACTAAAGTAAATGACTGAATAATTAACAAACAAACAAACAAACAAACAAACAACAAAGGAGTAAGCAAGCATGCAAGCAAACACAGGCACACATACAAGCATACAGACAAAGAGTAAACTTTCTAATACAAAGCATTTCATCTATTAGCTCTAAAGCAAAACTGTGCAACATCAAGTAACACAGCCAAACCGAAATCAGAAATGACAAAGAAGCCTAACCTTAGAATGCTATTACAAATGGCTATAGCAAGTAAAGAAGAAGGGAGCCTTTGCTCCAAATGCCAAGTGAGGCACTGAAAACTGAAACTTGTTTTTTACCAGAAATTTGGAAACTATTAACAGAAGGTTACTAATTATCAGGCCACAACTTGCACTGGGAAGGTAAAGGTAAAAAGGTGAAGTCTTCCCTGTCCATGCCACAAAGACATACAGGGAGAGCAGATATATAGCTCCACACATTCTTAATCATGGTACTAAATGGAGGTTAGCGGTCAACTTCCCCTGCCAGGAATTGAATTACACAGTGCCCAGTCATTCTTATAAAATTTTCAAATATGCACACCCAAACAAATAATAAAACGCAAGCAAATACAGTGCGCACACTCAATGTGTGAGATTTTAGTAACGGAGATTTACATAGGCATGTGCCTCCATGCAGTCTGGTAAAAATTTACCAAATTCTTTCCGAAACCTACTGTTTCCATCCATCCATAAGGGTTAGCAAATTCCCTCAGAGTGGCGATCTCAGAACAGGGTGATTTTCATAGTACATACAGTTAACTAAAAAATTTGGAAAGGCTGTGAACATGATTTCAGCAACCCAATATAAACAGCTCACCTCACTTCACAGAAGACAATAAAAGTGTAAGTAATGGTGTCCCTGTGCAAATGATGAAAGCAGATGGATAAATGGAGGTACAGCTCCACTCATTCTTAACCTCAGCACTAGATGGAGCTGAGTGGTCAGCTGCACGCCCAGCCACTTTCCACTTTACACCCTCCCCCCCCCCCCCCAAATCACACCCTTAGTACCCACTGAACAGCAGGCTAAGTGAGCCCCCGAGTTCCCTTTGGAGAAGAGATAAATCTCTTGCCACTGTCGGGAATCGAACTACAACTCCAGGGTTGCCCAGCCTGTGTCCAGTAACAAACGTAACATTACAGAAATACAAATAAAATGTAAAGGCAAATGGGAGAGAAATTTGCATTTGCAGAGAATTAAGGACCACCGACAAAATGCTGCCGCCTGTTCTGAAGAACTCTTTAAGTCAATATTTGCATTACAGTATGCTCCATTCCTAGAACATGCACGCAACTCTTCAAGTACACAAGACAACGTTCAATTCTGTTGATGTTTCGAGAGCTTTTATGGAAGACATCTGTGAGAAACATACCTAAAATAGTGACTCAATCAAAGGAGAGCTATTTTCCATTTATTTGTCCCAGCAAAAGAAGGTCATAAGTGCTATTTTCATTTACGTACATTTCTCAAACATAAATTACATTCACAATTAAGACGATGTAAGAACAGAACAAAAACCATTGTCACTACTTCAAAAATGTAACTGAAGCATCAACAAAAATTTTTATTTGCCCACCTGCAACTGAGTACCAGTGACTGTAGAATTGTGCTTCACACAAAAGAGAAGCCATAATTTATCTACATTTTAACTGCAAAAAAGTACTTTCATAATGCACTAATTTAGTAAGGAAAAATATTTCCATCTGGAATTACTAAAGAGGCTTCTTTTGTGGTTAAGTACGGGGATCAGCAAAATTACTAAAGAGGCTTCTTTTGTGGTTAAGTATGGGGATCAGCAAAGTTGGTCCTGACACAACAGAATAATCACGGATCTCATATGTTGCATGCATCAGATACTGGACAACAAGGGGTAATACACCGGCATGTATGTCAGCTACAAGTAACCTCCACTTCAAGACAGCCTACGACCCAATTAGGGGAGGAGCATTGAATCTGGTATGCCTAGAAACTAGTTAGGCTAACTCAAATGTGTTTGAAACTCAATTTTTAGCAGAGAAAATCCCACACAGGCAAACAAGTTTCATGTATCTCCTATTCACAATTGTCTGAAACAAGGAAACGTTTTTGTCACCACTGCACTTCATCTTTGCTTCAGGACACACCATTCAGAGGTTTAAGGAAATCAGAATGGACTTGGACACATCAACGTCTGGTATATGATGATGTTAATTCACAGACAAGGACATAAAGCCACAATGAAGAACACAAACTCTACTGGATGTCTGTAATAAGTTTGCAATACATGCTGATGTCTCACACCAGAATGCAGGAAAAAACACAATGACAACTTAAAAAATGTGGCAATGTTCAACCTGAAGAAAAAAATCACCTGAAGACCAAAGTACGGACATTAGGATAACATTAAAATGCAAAATACAAAGTAAAAGGATGTGGCTGGATTCAACTGGCGCAGGACAGGGTCCAATGGCAAGATCTTATAAGTATGGTAATACATCTTTGTATTCAATAAAAGGCAGGGTGTTTCTTGATCAGATGAGGAAGTATCAAACTAACAAGAGGGATCCTGCTGCATACAGTTAGTTAATTAGTCAGTCAGTCGGTTGGTTGGTTGGTTGGTTGGTTGGTTGGTTGGTTGGGTAGCTAGTGATTCCTACATAGAGGTAACAAGCGGCATTAATGTTTTAAAATCACAAGAATGGGGTTGCTTAATTATTATGCAGCAGTAACAACTTCAAGAATGTTGTCAATTCATGAGAAATGAAATCTAGCTCTGCAGGAAGAAATCTCCCGCCTCCCCCACACTGGTGCTTTACCATTATCCCTCTCTGCAACATATTCCAACAGCCTCACACATCCACACGACAATGAAAGACAAAGCAAGGTCAGAAGGCAAAATTACCAACAAATAAAAAGTTTATGGACGAAATCTTGGAACACAAAACATCTGACATATAGTGCTGTTCCCTTCATCATAATTTAATTTATACTGATTATTAAGCAAGACAGTATAAAAGCTGCATTAGCTAAGGAGTTATCAAAAAGTACCAAATGTGTACTCTGGTACTGAAGCATGGTTGTGTGAGAACTAACCAAATACTACAGCAATCATAAACCATTGAATGGTACTGGAGATCACAAACACATACCGAACTCACTTTCTGTCCAGTAATATTCTCAAGTGTTTAAGTTTATTGCTTGGTTGAGTGCTCTTAATTACTTATCATTCTTAATACTTATATAAAATCTCTACTATCGCTGATCTTAAATGCCTGTTAAAATTAAAAGTTGAACATGTATATCCCATATTATACTAAATATGCGGCAATACTAATGCATAAATTATGTTATTTGAAAGCCAATGAAACACAGAAGAGATTTAAAAAAATATACTACATGAATGAGTGAGCTGTGAGAACCTACAGACATCAAATAAAACATCATAAATGTGGAATCACCATAAATGAATTTGAATGATACAGCGGTGAACATGAGAGACCAGTAAAACTGTTTACTGAATTACTTGTTCCTTTTGTCAATCCCAAATGCAAGTTTCTTTATTATTTAAATAAAATTCAAACTGCAGTGGACCTAGTCATCTAAGAATAACAAGATGGTCTACCTTTTGAAACACTGGTAACAATAATGTACATTACGGATGATGATTATTAACAACCCCTTCCTATGACTTTACTGATGTAAGAAATACAGTATAAACATCATTTTTATCAAAGTCAATGTTGTATTCCCAAATGCTGACTTCATTTGACAGGATAATAATTATTGGGTAATTTATTGTTTAACTCAGTAGTTTCTATCAATCTTAAAATGACAAACAGCAAGTGGAAGTACTGTCAGAAATAAATGGTACTTGCTAAAAAGTATGTGGGAGACCACATAAGGAAATGCTGACTGGACACATCTGGTACATCCAGCAGCGACTCAATGGACCCACTGACCTACTCTTCTATACAATGTCACAAATAAAGCTTGTGTTGGGCCAACTTAAAATATTATGAATAAAGCATGGCAGAACAAGTGGCTGAAAGTTTTATATCTTGAATCCCCACAAGAAATATCACACAAAGAATTCCATGTGAATGTAGCGCATAATAACAGGTCTACCAGTAGGCCTATTAGACCGCTTATTTAGGGCCAGTTCCTTAATAAATCCATTGAGTTATAATTCAGCCCAGACAGACACCTACAATGTGCATACAGCCTGTAATCCTGCTTGTAACAGATATGAACTACAGATGGTGAAGACCATTATTTTATTTTTACTATTACACCGACTCCTTCTCTATGCTTGCTTACCATAAAACTCATACCAGTTCAGTCTGGAGGGCACTGCATGAGTAACGGTGTCTGCAATTTCTCATACTTTTCAGTCGACATGAAAGCTGAAAGGGACATAAAATTGTCCATAGAGTAATTCACTGCTACTTGGAATCCTTTTTAGGAATTTATGTTTTGTTTAACTACTCATTCATGTGCATGATATACAGCCTGGCATCCATACATTACTGTTCACTTATTTGGAATGGTTATCTTTCATTTTATACGTGGATGAAGCATCAGTCTTTCATATGCTGTCCTACTAAGATGGAGAAAGCACAGTTACTATTACTTCAATGCTCTCAGATTACTGGAAACCTGTTCATGGTCTTCAAATTCTGCAGATGCTACTTATTGAAATAGTAACACTTATACACGCTTCCAAGTGACATAGCATAAAGATATTAGCATTTACAAAATTTAATTTCAAGCAGAAGTCAATGTGCTACTACAAACTGCTGTATGAAGAAAAAAAAAGTCACAAAACCCCGAAGAAGAAGGGCCTGAGATTTTATTTATGAACATTAAAATGTCAGTTAATTCATTAACTTGCCGCTTCTTTCTTTTGAAATCAGAAGACAGAAATACAACCAGCAACATGCCAAACACTATTCATACAGCTGCCTAAAACACCAATGGATTGTGATTAATTAAATAATAACAATCCCATAAAAAGCACCACCACGTTACTAAGATGGAAAACATTCTCTGTTTTGGGGAGGGGAGATTTCCTACAAGCTTTGCAAACATTAATGATCATATCCTTCAATTGCTTCCACGGACACTGCAAGAAATGGCTTATTTTCTGGTTCCCTCTAGCAACAATAAAACACAGCATCCCACTACCTGTGTGCCTGAGCCTAGGGAACTAAGGCCTTGCTCAGAAAAGGCAACTGCCAAAAGTTTGCTTTTCATATCAAAGCTCAAACATTGGACAGGAGCCCAGTTAAATGTTCTCTCATACAGAGAAAGTGGTCAGTGCAAGTACAAAATGTTTTCTGTTGAACAAAATGCGTTCATGTGCAACAGTGTTGTAAAATAGGCATCACAGACAGAATGACAATGCAAGTTTTCTAAAAAATAACCTGTGCTGAATGTGCTACGCAAAGGAATATACAGAACAGTCAAAAATTCTGCATGACAAGTTCAAACTGAACAAAAAGAAAATATGAAAACATTATGAGGATTTAATTTTTCTGCGATATGATGCCATGTCACTCAATAATCAGACCCTGACGTTCAAAGGAATGAAGTACCTTCACATGAAAGGTCACTAGGTCCTAGACAAATTCTTCTTGGACTTTCCTTTAAGACACCAGGACTAATTATTTGGTGCCACAGCATCATTCCATGAGAACAGAATCCTAACCTACCCATTTTTTAAAGAACATTGCTACATCCAATTAGGTCTGGCAAAATTCACCAAAGAATTAACAGAAAACAAAATGTACAGTTACTGCATGCAGGACAAAACCATGGCCCACACAGCAAACTTCTCAAACGGGTAACCTTGAAGAGCTACTTGATGAATAGTTGACACCTTTCCCATTGTAGCCTCCCAGTTATCCAGATCTGAACCCGTGCAATTACAAGTTGTCAGAGACACTGAAAGATGGAGTTTATGCGAACAAACCACATTCACTGCAAAACCCTAAAAGACAATATTCAAAGACAACAACATGCCATTATTTCAAGAAAACAGCTTTGCTGCGTGTCAAGAAATATTTTCATTGGGTGTGAGTCCTGCTTGGCAGCTGGAGGTTGGCGCTTCTAGACACTTCCATGAAATAAAGTAAGTTGTACTGCAATGGAAAAACTGACTCTTAAATTCCCAGCAGATCTAGGCTTCATATGTCATAAAGCTCTAGCAACAGCTGCTGTGCTCAGGGACATGATTAGTGGCCTGCCCTGTACTTCCGTGATGAAGGGAGACGACTGTTTTCTCAAACTGACTAATATGTACAAAATCTGTTGCCACTGAAAGAATACCACGTTAGTATGGGTGAATTCAGATATATGTTACAGTCAACAATGATACCCTGGCTTTCATCTGTAGGTGTGAACAATTCCAGTGGTTTATAAGCCTGTTGGGAAACACAGTTAAAAGAATTCAGGTTACAGGTCATCTGCCTTGTAGGGCTATGTAGTTCTACCAGTGGATACCAGCTGCCTCAAGCAAGGCTTAGGTCTCTCTTCTAGATGCCCATCTGCTGTGGCCCTGAAAAAGGCCCTCCTCCAATGTTTTTCTTTTTCATGGTCTTCCATGCCCCTTTAATGACTGAAATATTTTGGACTTCAGAAAGGGCTGCTCTGTATTTTCACACTTCCTGGCCACTGTTTCCAATGATCTGGACAGGAATCTACTCCATTGTTGCCTCCCAAGTGTCTTCCTTACAACCCCCCTACATAACCTACCACATATATAACCTTTCACCTTGACCCTGCAAGGTTGAAACAGCAAGCTCCTCCAAAATAGGACTACACAGTATCACAACTGACAAATTCATAATCTTCATACATGTCACTGTAAAAACCTCCTATCTTAGAAGGTCAAACAAATTACAAGAATGATGATATCTGTGTGTGGATATGGTTAGTATGATAACTAGCAGGGGAAAATTTAGTACTCAGAGAAAAACTTGTTCCACTGCCATTCTGTCCACCACAAACCCCATCCCAGAACTTAATCCATGCCTGCGCTATGAGAAGTCGGTGGGTGACTACCTGAGCTATAGCATGGCAACAGGAAGAGCTGAACTGTGCTGGGTCCACTGTACCAAGTTTGAAATTAGCTCCATCTAATGTATCCAAATCAACAGGTTTTATACTACTTCAACCTACTGACAGAAGCAGAAACATTGTTTATATCAAGTATATGTCAGACAACAGACAATTTCCAACACAATACACTAAAAATTACACAAGTGTGCAGTGCTGGACACAAAAAGTAAAGTCATATCTGCAACATGTCCTCATGTACAGTATAAGACTCTCTGGTAAACCAGTATATTCTGCTGAAACAGCTGGAGTACTGGCTGTGACAAATTTTGAACTTGGCTGTTGAATTTCTCCCCTGCTTTTAACACAAGCACCATGCAAGGAAGTCTGATCTTAAAAACACGTTGCTAGGTTTTCTGTGAATGAACAGATAAACACCTAAAGAATGCATGATTTTGATATTCTTTTATTACCAGGGGCAGCCACGCAAACCACTAATCACACACAGCAGTCGGGTAGTTTTTACCTGCCACGTTAATATTCTGGTCTAGAAGCCTAAATAAATTTTTCAGTCTTAAATGTGACATATGTGTATGAATTTAGTGCTATAATAAACACTGTGCCAATGTATGAGAAAGTTACTGTCTAATTTCCTCCTGATGTGACACTTGCCTGGACCAAACAACAGCAGTTTACATACTTTGGTGGTCCTGAAAAGGGCAGTTTTTTAAGTAATTTCCTCTTTACCATTCCTACTGGCCTAGACAAGGCTCTGTAACCTCTCCCCTTCCCATGGCTGTAGTGACTAAATCCACATCACCCTGCCTGTATAACCTGATTACATCCTCAACCCATTTCAGCCTTGAAGATGGAGGCAGCACATTGCTCTGAACTGCTGATATTCACCAAGACTTCTATGTGAGGTCAAACCCAGAAGACCACAATCTGAATACTGTTGTGAAACCCTCAAATTTTATAGACACACGCACGCACGCGCGCGCACACACACACAGCTTGCATCAAACCCAATAACTTAGTCTGCGTGTCTCTAAGCAAATTCTACTCAAGTAGCTAATCAAAACGGTAAAGTCTCAAAACTGCTTCAAGCAGGACATACACACGGTTCATCATTCACATGTGTCTATCATATCAGTCATTAAAATTTAAAGTGCCAAATTTTTATAAATATCTACTAGGCTGAACCTGCAGCACCCACAGCAAAGGATGGCTCAACCCACACACTTTCAGTTCAGTGTGCCCAACTGTGTTAATGTGTTTACACAAACAATGATGGGTCTAAAAGATGTGCACTGCCAATGCAACATGCTTTCTTCTAAACAAATATTTATCAGAGCTTTCTATTACAGCTTATACTGCATTAATAAAACCATTTAATGCACTTGCAGGCATACTGCAATGGATAATAAAATTATATGGTACACTGAACTACACTCTCAAAAATAAAAATACGAACATGTAAATGTATCACAAGATACTACCACCAGGAGTCTACTTTCTTTCTACAATAAAGTAAACAAACAAAAATAAAATATTTAAATAATAGGCAGTTGGAATACCAATACATTAATGGAAAAATGTAAGATCAGAGCTACTGTCAAACTAAGACAAGAGACACAGTGTGTAAAGGCTAAAAAAACATGTATGAATAAAACAACCTTCTGTTGAGGTAATATTTTATCAGCATACTGTGAACAAACTTGGCCTCTGTTCAGTATCTGTGCCCGCCATTTTCATTTCAAATATGACAATAATGCACAAGGCTTGTGCCCTTTTGTAAGTCACTATTTTGCAATATGAAGCAAACTGAAGTGCAGTGAAATGCCGCCACATTCACTAATTTCAGCATGTAATACACAACTATAATGGATGTGGTACAGAAACGCCATATACTGCTGGTGTTCCTACAGCACATACATGTACACATTCTAGGATTGTAAGATGCACAACAGGGCTGCAGTAATTGCTCCCTTTTCTGGAAGCATTAACTGGACACTACAAATTTTGGAACACAGTTTCTATTATATGTACCTTCCATCTCAATACAGAGGGATGGTCATTATAAAAAATGTATAGCACCTTTACAATCTATTATGATGCCAAATTACATGCTTCTTTCCAACACACTGTTCTATAGTGAATGCCAAGTGTTTATGCATGTGGCCATGATGTTGGCATGCATGGAGAAATTTACATGAACAATACTGGAAAAGAGCATATACGTAATGTGAACAATACCCCATTTGTTTGGAAGTCATACCAACTAAATGGACACAAAAAAACTGATGGTACATTATTCTTTTTACTTTCAAAAATAATGCCATTTAATTCAAATTATGTGCCTGTATGTAGTGTAATTTACTGCTCGTCATTTTAAGAGAAAATAGGACATAAATCAATATCGTACCCATCCTACATACAGAATAGTTCTGTGAGCTGCAAGATTTAACTTTTAAATACCCACTGCATCTTTTTAAGCTATGGCAGTGGCATCCCTAGCTAGTCCACCGTAGACTAGAGACAGAGCCTCGCATAATATTGGGATTTAAATCACGCCAGCAGGAGGTACAAGTCTTCTAACAGCTGGTGCTTTAAGGGTTAAGGTTCTCAAAGCAATGGCAATGAAGATTCAAATTTTCTGCGGTGTTATAACACATCCAAGATAAAAACATGCAACTGAGGACAGGGCCACTAAACTCCTCTGAAATGCAGTGATGACTATTTACCAGCTGACAGAGTGTAAAACCCCAAAAGACTTGAATATTCTGTGAATCGTTTTCAGAAGTGATATTTTAACTCTGTCTGCCCTATCATTCTAGTGGTTTACGTAATAACTCTGATAGAAGCTGTACCAAGGAAATTAAATTAACCGTTCACTGTAGCACACATTTCTATAATCATATATTTACATGTTTGTATTAAGTTCAATCATAAAGAGTTTTTCAGTCAGACTTACAATTTGATACACACGAAAAATTTGATGTTCCTTCACCTCTTAAGGAATTACAATGATACACTAGAACAAATTCTGAAGTCTGAAGACACATGAACGAAGTTTACTCAGATGAGAACTTTGTATCTGAATTCCAATCCACAACAATTCTACAGCTCATCAATACATTCATCCCTAAACTGAAGCTCAATAAATTTTTGACATATTTTTATACTCATTACTGTACCAAAATAATCAAACGGTGTGAAGTCCATGTGAAATGGGACCACCCGTCCCTAAGTTAAGAGACAATATAAGAAGTGCACTGCTCTACATTTTATACATTTAGAGGCAAGGCCATCTTGACATACTGCAGAAATGGAAAGGGTCAACATAAGTGCAGTTAGTAGCTGGTTCCCTGGCCTACATTTGAACCTGGTACCCCCTGAATACAAGTCCAGAGTGTTAATGCTACACAAAAAAAGTCTACTATGCCAAGCCCATTATCACTGCTAGTGTCACATAAAGTGTCTTTCCTCATTTTCGGTCTGTTTCCTATTTTCTGTCTAAAAATGCCACCTCTTCATGCTTTTGCATTGGAATCTCCCAGCAAACTCATGTGGTATGTGAACTGCTCAAACATTCACTTCAGTTCCTCATAAAAGCTGTCATATGAATCATCATTTTTATCCTCTGTTGGCACATGTACATTCAGAACAATCATCAGATTCTCACTATACACAAGACTGTTGAACTCCAGCTCTCCTAACTGCAGATATGATTCCCTCATGCAGAAGGAGGCCAGTCTGTAGCTCATATTAGTACTCCTACTTCCACAGAAAAATGTAATAACTGTCTCCTTGTTCCATGCCACTCTTCTCCCATCTGACCATTGGTACTCCTGCTAAATCAACTGGTAACTTATGCTTTGCTAATTATCTTCCTGACCTTTCCCAATAAACCTGACCAACAGACGCCTGACATTAAGTTCCAAAAATGATGTTCGGTTTTTGCTGCCTATGGCATCCCAAGCAATTACCCCCACGCATATTACCCAGTCATGAACTGTTAGCCAACCTCACAATGGCCAAGCTACAAGATGACCCTTTGTTGGCCGTCTGTGACTGCTTATTTGATCCATTCACAACCACTTTTCATATCTGGAGGATGCCCCTTCCATCTACAACCCATGGACACCAACTACAGTAGTGCCAAGCATCCAACTTAATACAGAACAGTGACAGTTGTAAAAAGAATGTACAAATTCATATGATGACAGTATACCAACATTAATCTGCAACAGTAACTGATACAATGTGGAATACACAATGATAAGTATGTGCGTATTACTAAATCATCCATTATGCACATACGAAACAAACTATTTAAATATTACATTTTATATGTATTCAACTGTCCAATGTCCTGACAGCTCCGATAATTTTTGTACGCTGTGAAACAATGGTGTCAGAAAATAAGTCCAAGTATTCTCTAATACTTCACAAGTCGTCAATTACCAGTCACTATATAACAACAAGCTCCTTTGAACTGTACAAGTGCTGTTCCCACTTCATAACTTCACAAGACAACCATGATGGTATTGATGTCTATGCCAGGAAGCAGAGAAGTATCAAGATGTGTTATTGCTAGTGGCATACTGTTCATGCCAAGTTTCATTTGAAATGGAAAATTTGTCTCTATGTCTCAATATAAAACAGATAACAGACAGATGGGAGCATGGGTGGGTGGATCAATATGACACATGCAGCATACTACCAGTGTTCTGAAGACAGACCCCCAGAATCTCTTCACAATTCTAAGATTCATAATTCATAATTCTAAGCCACAGATTGCTTTCATAGTGACAACTTTCTTCTCTTAGGTATGCAGTATTCTGGTGGTTGCTGGTTTGAGAGCTGGCAGGCACACCAATGCAGTTTTCAGCTGAAAGTCCATCCAGTGTGCATGGAAGAATATGCAGCATCTTTTAACAACGGAACATAACAGACTACAAAGTTGTTAAACGTAAACTGCAAACAAGTACTTGATAACAAAGGCCATTACCATTATGGCCAACACACGGCTCCAGTTCCAGCAACCTACACCACGAATATGTTATCAGAATAAATTCGTGTCTTACCTGGAAGGACCGGGGATGGGGATGATGGAACTGTGCTGTCTGAATCATGTTGCTCAGAATTCCTAGCTCTTCATCCGAATTATCCAACAGTTCATCCGGCTCTGGCTTCAAATCTTCAATGCTAGTATCCTTTGCAGGAGATGAAGCCTCTGGCACAGACTGGGTCACAGGTACAGTGTCTTGCTTGACAGGTTTCACCTAACACAAAGAAGTGAAGAAACCTTAACTAGAATTTTTAATAAATGTCATCCCGTTGTGTTGTTAATAGTACAAAAAATTAAACCAGCATCTGTCCAAACACAAGTAAATTCTATTTATTATATAGAACTACATGTTTCAGCCTATTTCAGGTTATGCTCAGGTTCACAATCAGTCTTTAACATACTGAGGAAGAACTATACATTACATAATGTACATAATGTATATTTCTCCATCAATATGATATAAAGAACAACTGTGAATCTGAGGATGACCTGAAATAAGTCAAAACATGTAGTTCTATGTAATAAATAGAATTTCATTGTGTTTGGACAGATATTTATTTCATTTTTCTACTTAACTAGGAAGTCTGGACATTTCTTTCAAAACCCCCTGTGCTGATGCAGGTCTACAAAGTGTTAAGGTCACAAGATAAAGGTACAGGAAATGTCTCTTTACCAAGGTGCACACTGCATCTGTAAATGCATATAATCAAATTAAAATTTGCCAATTTTGAATTCAGGATTTAAGCGCCAAGTTCTACATTTCTAAAAGAGGGATAACGTTGGAGCTTCAAATGCAACTCATTTTAGTGAAAGCCTCGAGATTTAACAAGGAAGAGCTAAGTATATTTCACAATATCACACACCAGGCACACAAACTAAAAGTAACAAGGGATATGAAATGTAGCTAAATACACAATAATGGAGTCAACATTTTGAGAACAATGTACAAAGGCCTTGAATGATGAAGTGAGAGCTCCCTGTTGTAACATGGGAAGCACACCCAATCACTACTGCTGTGAAATAACCACCCATTGATAATTACCAAAATAATAGTTACTACATTTACACAAATGTTTTTCAAGGGCTATTCTCCTCTCTTCTGGTCAGTCACATGAGAGGCAACTGAGCAATGGGGACCATACAAACAAACAGAAAGGGATTTCCAGAAATAAAGAAAGAAAAATGTACTGCACTCAGCAATAATTAACACAGGTTAGGGAAGAGTCACAATGTCTCACAAACAGGTACGTTTACATTTCACAGTCCGACTTCAGTACCTGGCCATAACAAAATTTCATGTCATGCTTGCAAAATGGATTTGGTGGTACTTCATCACAAATAGTCCTAAAACATACCCAAAGATGTCATCAGCTTCAGGTTTCATCACTTGTATGTGGTCACATTATAAATTGTGCTAGTTTACAGACAAAAACAAGATTTCCGTTGGATAGTAGGCCAACTTAACACAGAGTTTACTACATACATACGAAACACTTTTACCAGTTCCCTTAAAACATGTCTTATCTATGTAGATTGCTCATTCACAAGCATTAATCAAGAATTCCCTACATAACATAGAATAATCCTTCTTGAGCAGCTTATATAAAATATGAGGTTTAGATGACTCTGAAGATTTGGACTGTATTCTTCTCAGGTATGACACCGTGCAGCCTGGTAGGAGGTGACAAATATTTTAGAAAAATTTGCTACCTCCATCTTCAAGGTAGAAGGCAGAGGCAGCTGCATCTTCCATATAGAAATTGGAAACAACAGTTTATACCAAGATGCTGGTTATCATTTACCAGACTAAACTGTGTAACTACACAGATGACTCCACTACAGTCATATGACTGGTAAAGAAATTCTTCCACATTTTATGGTACACACAACTTCGTTAGTTTGTTCACAATGGCCCATCACTGGTCAGCATCTTGGACCAGACAAATTCAGTCCACACCCTCACACACTAGTTTCCAAGACCCAGCTTAATACTATTCTAAGCCTTTCAAGTGGTCCCTTTCATTCTGGTTTTAAACTAAAATTTTATATGCATGCCTCATCTCTCCCATACACAATCATAAAACATTAAAAAATCAGTGAAACCTAATATGTGTAATTAATAAGTTCCAATGATCAAAACCTGTTGTAATGTGAAATAATGTTGCAGATTTACATTTGTGGTGCAAAAGCACCATCTTTCTAAGCAAGTGGAGTCATAATTTAAGACAGAACTGGGTCTGACCAGATGAGTGTTCATTCCTTTGCTGCGTTGTATATCCTATAATAAACATCACTGATGCCTAATGTTTTTATTTCATCATCATCATCATCATCATCATCATCGTGACCCTGACAGGCAATAAATTTTATGTGAAACAAAATTAATACACAGACAGAGATAACAATCAACTGCTTGTAACTCAGACACGCTATGAATATGCCTATGATTCATGCATTACATTTCAAGAAAGTTCTCTCTGTTCTTACACCACTTCATGAATAATAATGCAGAGACTGCATGCTGCCTACCTCCGTAGAATCTTCATCCAAGCCAACCAGTTGCAGTGCTTCTTCTAAGGAAAATTCTGGTAGATCAATCAGAGATGACGGCTCTTCTTCAGCCAGAGCACTGCCACTGCTGCTCAGCTCATCAGAAATACCACCGGTCTTGACAACATATTCACCTAGGATGGACAGGGAACAAGCCACAATGTAGCAATAAAAACTTCTGATATTAGTGGTAGAAAATTACAAATTCCTTCATGATTTTTTAATCTCATCTTTGTACAAATTGCATTATAGTCCTCTGACACTGCAATATACAAGAAAGAAACAAGCCTTGAAGCAATGATTCTGTTCATAAGTCTTATGAATGACACGTTAGATATAATTTCAAGAATCTGCCAAAGATGAACCATTGTTTTTCAATGCAATGCATCTCTCATAATTTCCTATTTTACTTGCTCTTTTATATTACCATTTATTGTGAAATGTATGACTAGAACTGTGCAGCCTTCTGTACTCCTTTTTTTTTTACAGCCAGTAAACCATTCAACAACAAAGCTGCAACAGCATCAGGCAATCAAGAAGAAAAGGGAATTTGAGCACTTCTCATAACTGCAGACAACACAACAAAAAACTAATTCAATTCTATTTTCACAATCTTTGTTAACACTACACAAAAATACATTTTACAGCCTGACTGAAGAAATTCTCCTTCAATACTTATGAATTGCTTGAATGACGTTTATACAGTTCCGGGCAGCATGACCTAGGATTCGATTCCCGGTAGGGACAAGAATTTCTATTGTTCTCCAAATTCCACAGATGAACTCTGAGGCCCAACTCAGACTCATATTTAATGGGTCATGGGGTTTCTCTCTCTGGAAATAAAGAGGCAGGGGCGTGAAGCTGCACACTCACCTGCACCTCATGCCAACATTAAAAATGTGTGGAGCTATACACCTACTCCCCCTATATACCTTTAAGGCATGTGCATTGACAACTTTACCCCTACCTTAAAGGAAACTTAAAGACCACAACAATAATGAAACACAGCTGACATTTTATAAAGCAACAACAATGCCAACTGTGCTATATGGAAGAAAATCTTTGACAACTGAAGCCACAACAGCCATAAACAGAACGCAGTCAGTATAGAGACAATAATTAAGGCTGCACTGGACTAGACTGCATGAAGTATGAAGATGAGCAAACTGATGAACACGCTCAGTAACAAAAACAAAATAGATGCCCCAAGACAAAACTGGATAAACCATTTGGAGAGAACAAGTGATGAAACAATGCCAACACAGATTCTACAGTATAAACCAAAAGGACAGTGAGAATGGGAAGATCTTCAAAAACAAAACTCCCTCTGCAATGAAACAATCTGAGGCAATGAGACAGTCAGCATGCAGTTTGTGAACAAACTGTGTTTGCTTCAGCTTTGCTGATTGCTTCTGTAATTCTTTACACATTTTCAACATGTTTAATGAAAACAGATACAACATTTTTTCATGTGTTGTAAGATAATATCGGTTTTGAACATGTACACTGTGCACCAATCAACCTTCCACAAAATTAAAGTACCCCATGCCAAACAAATTAATACAATACAGGAAATGCCATTAGGGATTGAAACAACACTGAGCCTTAAGCAGAATATTCAATTTAATCAGTCACACAATTTGTGGTCCTTCTAACGTTCAGGACAAAACCTAAAGAAGCTACAGAAATATGAAACAGAGTATGATGTGAAATGCTAGGGTGGGGGGTTCAGTATCAGATATGTCGTTGCATTTGGTTCTGCTGCGTCATGTTTCCAATACTAGCAGAAATGTTTTCTGCTCTCCCCCAAATTAACAACAGGGGGAAGTTGGCTGCCAGCATATGCGGCAGATATAAATACAGTCCAACAGACATTATCCAGAGGATCTAAAACTGTAGCAACAGTCCCAGCTTTCAGCACACTTTCTAAACAGTCTCTCCTCTCTCTCTTTTCCCCCCTAGAATTAATTGCTTCCTGGGTAAGTATCCCCCAACCCCTTGACCACACCTGCCAAGCCAACCTGAGTCGGCATGTCGGCCTACCTTTGTTCCCCCTGAACCTCCATCTTGTTTTCAACTTCCATTAGGAGGAAATTTATTCAGGACCAATCTTGCTCCCTCCTACTACTATTGTGTAAGACATTTGCCACTGAAATTTTAACAAAAGACTCCCACTTCACAGTCTGCCTTCAAGTATCAGCAAAGGGATGAAAACTGTTGTTAATTTAATCCCATGTCTTGACAAAGCATGAGAGAGAGCTGATGGAGGGAGGGAATAGGAGGAAAAAACACTGGAAGAAGCAGTGTTCAATGGAAGTATACCAGCACATCACATCAGAAAAATGTATATTTTATAAAAAAAAACACACACATATCTCATATGCATGGGGCAAGCAAATGATCACTGCATATGATGTGCAGTGCTGCCAGATATATTATATTGCCTGTGCTTTACACAAATCCTGAACAGACAAGAAAAGTATGTTCTATTGTCAAATTCCTTTGTGAATGACGTATAAGACAACTCAATTAAACTTACAGTTCTACTGGGCTATATAACCCATATTCACATGGTCTGTAAACTTGTGACATCCGCCACACTAACAAAAGTTTATGACTGAATCTTCAAGGGGCTCCTTGAAATTTTCCCTCATCCTTATGAACTCAATATTCATGATTATCCTACTGAGCATACTGCCACAACAGTACTTCATGTGCCTTGAATTCAGGGGGTGTACGTTAAAAATTCTGGTCTGGACCAGTTATTCTGACATTTTCATTATTCATATAAGGAAGAAGCTGGTAAGCTAGTAACAATTATATTGTACTACAAAGATACAAAGGAGAGCCTGACCAGAGTTGAATAATGGGTTTTACACTCTTTGTAATTCATTCATGCAAATTAAGGCATCATACCATAAAATAAGTGATGACCATATTTCTGATTATTGTACCATCTACCTGAACTTAGTGACTGCTGTCATATCACTAAACATGCTAAGAATCAACTAAGAATATGGAGTACAGTCCTTACTGAAAACCTAATAGTCACACAGCTAGTCAAGAAATTCCCTGCCTTGTATGAGCCCTGTAAGTTCATGGGAATCCATTACTGATCTCTATACTAAGCCACATGAATCCACTTCACATCATATCCTATTTTTATATGATCCATATTAACTCATCCTCCCATCCACACTCTAGGTCTCCCAAATTTCCTCTTTTCTCAAATTTTCCAAACTACATGTAAAAATATTTCTAGTCTCTGCCACTTGTGCTGCATCTTGCTAATCTCATCATCTTTCACCCAATCAGCAATGCCTATTTTCTCAGGTTTCACAAACTATGTATAAGAACTATTTCTAGTCTCTGCCATGTGTGCTATGTCCTGCTAATCTCATCTTCCTTCATCCAATCAGCATGACAGTACAAATCAAATATAACTGTATTTGCAACTCTGACTTGCAATAGAGCACTGCTAATGTAATATAAGAAAATGATTGCACAGAATGTAAATGTAATACTGCTCAAGATCATGCACATGATAGTAAGAACATTAAAACTGTACTACAAAAATACAGCAATGAAGAAAAAATCGTAACATTTCTACCATATTTATTACTGGTATATAATGGAAACACCTGTCTTCAAAATATTTCAAGAAGCTCTATGTTTCTTATTCAGAGAAGGAAGAACTATTAATCATATACAACATGCAATTTTTGACAGTCCTCGACTTTTCAGCTTGAAAATATCCCAAACAACTGATGATTAATAATACCATGCTTAGTGGTTTTCTTCACACCTGTCCCTGACCAGGCTGCATCCATCACATATCTATTTATTTTGTTTCGTTCTTCAATGCAACTGCATTTAACTGGAATCCTGACATGCAGTGTTATACATACCTCAACTTTAAAATCTCTAGTTCACTTCACAATATTCAGAAGTTTATGTTCATGCTCAGTTTTAGCACTTCTTACAGGTATTCCAGTAACCCCATTCTATTACGAGAAAGCACGTAACACACAACAATCACTTCTGTTCACAAAATTTATGTACAACTATTCCTTTTGACAGTCAATGCTGCTATTCAATCACCACAAGAAAGGAAGCCGAGGAGTGCTGGCGTGCACGGCTGGCCTCCACGCAAACTGTTTTCTGGGTTGCGTCCTCCATCCAGTCAACAACTACATTACAGCCGTCTTTCAAGCCGAATCAAGCTGCTTACAGCTCTGCAGTCTAACACTGCTTGGTACCAACACTTCCACAGCAAAAACCAATCACAATCCTTGAACCGAGGAGGCAGCGGCAGCAGCATGCAATATGGCTGCCATGTTGCCACAGCAAACACCAGAGATGAGACAATGGTTTGGCCTGGGGTTGTTCAAGCAAGGGTTGCCAAGAAGAGACCTAGCGTTCAATGCTTTATTTCCCATAATCCCCTGCGGCAACAGTCGTGATACCCCACTGGGATGACCGTCTCGCCCATGAATACTCCAGACAACCAGCCCAGCCCGCCCTACTGCCCGTCACGTTCCAGGCTTTCCAAGGCCTTCCCACTAGTCACACAACTGCATTGTTGCCAATACGCAGTTTTTACATCAGCACAACAGACAATTTATATTTATCTTCAAACTAATACTGAAACAATTATTCTGCTTGTCACCAAGTGCATGCACCAATTATCTGAATATATGACATACTGAAATAATGACACCCAACGACTGATGCAGCATAATGTGTTTCAGGAACCAACAAGAAGGCAGTCAACTTCGGATGTGGCAACAGTGGTTAACAAGTATCGAAGGCCTCTAGATTCTTCCACCTCCTCTTCCTCTCCCCCTTCTCATTTCAACTGAGCTTAGGCTAGGGGAACCAATACCTGCAACTTCTGACAGCTACAATAAATGGTGGCCAATTTTAATGATATGACAACCTTAAGACCAAGCATCTTTATGGCATCAATGAATATATCGAGAACCTTTGCGGGAAGAATCCATTATTGTCAGAAGCGAGACTTCCTTACCCTCATCCATTGGTCATTGTTTCAACAGGGGGATGGGACCATAAACTGGGAACCAATCACCATCACGAACAAAGAGCAGACAACAAAAGAACACTCTCATCCAAAACATATGATACCGTAGATGGACTGTTAAAGACACAAAACACCTAACAACAAATTACCTTGTGCATACTTATGGTAATGAAATGAATCCTACTTAAAGGAATACCAATCACATACTAAAGAATGTTTTTCAAGTGTGTACAGCAAAGATAACAACTCAGTGTCTGCAGTAGCAACAGGGACCAACTGTATTCACAAATTCTCATGTATGTTACATCTCACAACATTTACACTTCAACAAAAATTTAAAAAAAAAAATCCTTCAGTACATATACATTACCATACAGAAAATTCTCACAAAAATGCATATATCATATCACTAACATAATTTATGTATATCAATCACATATACAACTTTCAGCTCTTTGTCTATCACAGTACTTTATTGTGTACATCTGATATTGTATCCTAAACAACCTACATGTACAGCAGCTAGGCTTTTCTTTGAAATGAAGAATGAATTACAGAATAAAAGCAAACAGGTACTGCAGTAAGCAGAAAGTACTGTGCTTCACTGTCCATCTAAATTCAATACTGATACAAAAACATTGCATCAATAAATTAAACAGCTCAATTACTTTTTTGGGAGCCACAAACTACACAGTGCCTTGGGTGTTGGTTGTCCCACAACTCTACTTTTGAGGTCACAGTAAACAGAATGAGAAAGAGTGGTGGGACATTATCACAGCAGGGACCCACAGCTACTAAGTAGAGGATATTTTGTGCCAAGTTAAATTTGTCAATGCAGAAATGACAGTATACATTTAAAAATCTTATGCTTTCTGTACAGCCCTTATGACTCCCACTACATTAAAAAAGTACAGCTTGTTGCCAAAGACAAAGATTATGACATGGAAACAAATTAGAATGTACTTAAGAGCAGGTGGGAAAAATTTACTCTATTACCAAACTTGAAATGGACTCTTAAACACATGAGCAATGGGTCTAGGGTCCAGCCCACCTATTCCATGGGTACCAGGGGCTCCTTCCCTGGTGGTAAAGCAGCCAGGGCATGAAGCTGACCACTCACCCCCACCTTGTGCTGAGATTAAGAATAAGTGAAGCTATATTTCTACACCTCCCGTGTCTTCATGGCATGCACAGGAACAACTTTACCTTCATCTTTATGGCCCAAGAGGACAGTTGTATGACCAAAGGACACACACAGCACCATTTGTTGGAACATGTGCCTATATTACAAATACAATTTAATGCTAGCATGTTAGGTGGAGTGAAAGGGGGGGGGGGGAGACTCCAAACTTTGCGGCATTTGAGGGTTCTGTGAAGTGTAAAAGGCATGACTGTGTGAATGCAGGCAAGTGCTGAAAATTTTAACCCACTCAGGTATGAAAGTCACTACATACATACATACATACATACATACATACATACATACATACATACATATATACTATGTAAAAATTCAGTTCCTACATCACAGAAAAAGGCTTTCTCTATGACAAAGACCATATGGTTAAGGCCTTTTTAATAAATGCCTGCTATTCTGAGAATCACATGGAACACATCATGTGGGCAAAATGCACCATTTTTGCGCGCGCTCACAGAGCAGTTGCGAAAAGCGATAATTTGCCTCGTCATGTATGTATGTCTTGTCCTTCCGTCCGTCGGTCCGCGTAGAACAGCGCAACTCACACCAGACGGGTTTTCGTGAAGTTTCGTATTTGGGATTTCTACTAAACTTCGTGACATATTCCAATTCTGGTTACAACTGTACAAAAATGACAGGCGTTACATGAAGATCTAGTTACACATGTACCTCATGTACGGTCGTTACGGCTTTTTCTGTTCGCTACGAGCCAGGCGGATAAAACTGAAAGTGAACTATCGCTGCGGCCATGCGGTCAGACGCCGGTCTCTCACCGCGGAGGCCCGGGTTCGATCTCGGGCCAGTCCCTGTAAGATGTGGTGGAAAAATGTCACTGAGACAGGTTTTCTCTGGCGATTTCGGCTTTATCCCTGTTTGTGTCATTCTGTCAGTGCTTCAGAGCAATGCTCGTTCGGATACCGCGAAGCACTGGAAACAATAGTACCACTTCCGAACAACAATCAGGTACGATCGATTGAAAATCTCGCCGTTTACGAGATAAGAACAAGAAATAACGATGTTTCTCAGATATCGATTATAATCGACTGTACATCTGTTGCTAAGATATGCAGCGTAAGGTACATTTCAAATACTTGTATCGTGTTTCTCTTGAAAACAGGGACGGATTTAAACGGATTGGGCCAATGGTGCAACGAATGTGCCAGACAGTGTTATAATCTGCAGACATTTCCTAACAAGTATAACATTAAAACAGGTGGTACATACAGCCTCCAATAGGACTTACAAGGTTAACAGCAGTAAATGGTATACAGAATGCCAAAACTTCACAGCGGTTTATATCAAACATACATTCGTTTACTTACTTCCAGGCTTGTAGTTAAAGTAATATTGAGTTACCTGTGTGCATTAATATGTTTTTGCACGTAGCATAATCCTTCAGATACGACCGTTAACACTTCAGTATGGAAACTGATGTTTTCCAGAGTACACAAATTCAAATCAGTGAGCTAATCCAGTACCTTCACCCATATAAAAGCGTTCAGGAATGCTAAGCCATTGTCTTGGTTTTAAGTTTCATAGGTTAGAATGCCCTACAGCAGCAACAAGGTTTCCACAAGTTGACATGTCGATGTGATTTCACTTTCATGGATTATTACATCAAAATATAATGAAGAGCTGATGACAGGATGCAGATTATGGAGAGAACCTGTATTATAACATAAAAGTTGTGGCATATGAGAAATTGTTTACTTAAGTTCCAGAAGAATCAAACCATTTATACTTAGTCCACATTCTAATACGTGTAGGTGTGTTTTCACTGACAGTCCTATGAACCAGATACCATATACTAACTGAATGACTAGAATAGTGTTTCATTCCTTTGTGCTTGCATCTTAGTGGACTGCTGAGTTCGGCAGTATTCCTTTGTCAGAAGAATCTCAATTATTCAGTACACGTAGAATTATGGAAGAATATCAGAAAACATATTTGTTTCACCTAAGAATAACATCTGATCTTAGGAGTGTACACTGAGAAAGAGGAAATTTTAATACATGAACTATTATCTGCTCCTTATCAGGAATATGTGGATATACACAATGTGAACAAATTTTTATCTGTGCACATTCTTGAGGTACTCCATTTATATGTTTATCTAACTAGTATTCCTTTAGCTTAACGTAATACTTCAGGAAAAAATTAAGCTTGTAAGACCACCATGCCATTTGTCTCATTGTCCCCCTTCCCAATTTCAGCTTCTGAACCAGCTGACTGATTTTCATGAAACTCCGTGTGAATGTTAGAGCACTGCAAGCCATCGTAATGATACCCCTTCTAGTTTACTATAATCAGTACTAACATGGTACATGCGTGAACTTGTTACGGCGAGTGACAACACCAACACTTATTTCAGGGTTCTGAAATGATACATGATAATTACCTTCAAAATAGCATGCAACTTTATATAGACAATATTTCTCTGAATTATTTAGCTTTCAGTAATAACTAATGAATCACTGGAGCTTGCCTGACATGTGAAATCTGGTACTGAGATAGATGATAAACAAACCTACTAATGAAATAATGCGTTCAAATCAAGAATTATGAACACGGCAACTTGTCGTAACTGCAAGGTTAAATTTGGCAAATTTAATTTTGACGGAATCTGTACTTAATTAATTCCTCACAAAAATAAAAGAAAATGCTAATAATAAATAAAGAGGCCTAGATAAATAGAAACATACCTAACTCGAATGTATGCTTTATGAATTCTGCTTGCAACTTGTGCTTCTTAGGGCAAAAAACAATTGGAATGTAAGTTATAAATTTATATTTGCACCTGGAATGATGATTTTGTGGGAGGATAAGTTGGGCTACCATGAATTTCTGCAGTCTCACCTACGAACATTGCAACTGGTACCTTGAAAGCCATTACTACCACTTCAGTACCTTCATCAAAGCACCATCCACAAATAACCACAACCATTATTAGCTTCAGAATAAAATAACATGGAAACAAGGTACTTGCTTAAAAGATTTTAATATATGTGGAAAGCAAAATTCATATATGTTATAAACTACTTTCAATAAAGCCACAATGCTGCTGTACAATTACTCCATTTGGAAATTACTCTTGAAAAGTAATGATGCAGGAAATTGACTGAACACAAAAACTGACCATTATGGATACAAAAGCATAAATGAAAACTCATTTGGGAACAGACAGAAGCTGGACAGTGTGGCAGCTGTTACACTAAAAACATCTGTAATATTTCTTTGTAATTTCAAGATTATGGCACCCAATTCTGGATGTAAATGTTATATGCGTAAAGTGTAGATAATGTTTTAGGAATTTTAATATACCTACATACATAATATTCATGGAATGATTAAACTTCAGCACATCTCTCCTGTGTTTGTGTGCCCAGGTAATGGCTTTTTAATGCAAACTTCTTTCAGTAAACATAAGCGTGAAATCCTGAAGTCGAGTGGCCTAACACATGGTGCATGGACGAAAGGCATCTTCAGTAAAAACCCTAAGTATTCCAGCAAAATTTCACAGTCATGAATCCTGGTTCAGTTTCCAGCTCAGACTTTAGCTATCTTGCGTAAAATCAACAAAATAAAAACACCAAATTACTTCACTAAAACATGGCATGCAACACATAAAAGTATTGCAGTAGTTCAATATGATGAATTACTCTACAGATGGATTTCTGTATGCTCAAGATCATGCAGATCATTCCAGTGCACTTGGTCAGAATGAAGAATTTATAATATATGTATTACCATACACATTATAAATTTGCTGGAAAAAATGAATAATATTTTAAAAAACATTATACACTGAGAGGAAGATATTTAGTACTTTACATTCATTTATTCATTTCACAAGGGCAGTCCAATTCCCCTGGTGCTCACGAACACTTCTCATGACAATAAAGAAAAATGCTAATATATCCACGGTACCTATGCACAGACCGGTCCTGTAACATTTAGTGTGCAGCTGTTGAATTTATTTCTAAGCAAGTAATTCTACAGCCAGAAACCTGCCCTGTATATGAATTTGACAGTGAGACAATAATACTAAACACAGAATATTATCTTGCAGGTTGTAAAACCATATAGTCTGGTAGACAGTTATCAATGTTCAGAGGAACCCAGCATCAAGAATACCTTATACCCTGAAGGTGGAGGCAGTGGGTTCCTCTGAACGGTAACTGCCTACAAGCACCCACCGTGTTACATCCCTTCTTCATAGCAAATTCTATCAGAACCTGATATTTTACAAGTATTCTTTCCATCTTGTATGAGAAATACTGGCAAAGCAGGGTGACTATTTTCAAAGTTTAACTGTCATGAGACATTTTAAAAAGTGTCCTCTGGGAAATATATAGAACCAACCCAAAATTCTTTCCTGCGAATTTCAGACAGTGTAATGCAACTGATGTGTAAAAATCGAATGCAGTTATGTTTTACTTTAAACTACCATTTGAGACTATACAGAATTGGTACTTAAAATGACAGGTAGGATATGTTAATAATGGTTAAAAGGAACTCAGTTTCATCACAGATTACTGAGTCTGAATAGCCTTGTTCTGTGTACAGTAGAGAGAAAATGACAAGCAATAACATATCTCCATCTTACATCACATTTTTCGTAAAAGTTATTTAAATATGATAAAAATGTGCTAAAAAGTAATAATTCAAAAACCTACATTCAAGTGGGATAATATTAAAATGAATCCTATGGGAACAAGGCATGATTGTGGCCCAGACATATCTGGCTCAGCACAAGGTCCAATGGCAGACTTTTCAGAACACAGTAACAAACTTCTGGTTTTTTATTGGGGGGGGGGGGGGAAGGGAGGGGTACTAGAGAGCTCAGTGACTGTTTCTCAAGGACTCTGGTCCATGGGGAGACTGCAAGGAAGGTGTGAAGTATCAGTAAGTTGGCATTTTCTTTTACACACTTCTGTACACCAAACTATTACTCTACTCATTCCCCACAGTAATTTGCAATATCATGTTTGTATAATGAAGATGCCCCATTTCAGACACTATTAAACAATTTCAGATGGCATCTGGTATTTGGGGGGAGAGGCGGCCGCCTTAAGACAAAGTTATCACACTAATTTTAGTTCACAGCGTTCCCAGTAGTGTGTCAGTGTATTGACAAATTTAAATGACACTCCAATACTACTTATACATTTCCCATCAAATGTTCTTCACATAAAAATTTTGTGTATGTTTTTTAAGACAGAAATCTATTACAGTACAAAACTTTCACTGTAAACATTTCGTTAATACAGAACATATATTGCAAAATGCTACAAAGAAAAATCTGTGACTATACAGTGTGGTAGCTGTAACATGATTCACTTTAAAACAACAGATCTGTATCTGCAGCAAATGAGCATAAAGGCCAATGAGATATGCAAAACGGCAACAGTATATTTGGGAAAGAGGCACACTCCACACTAAAGCAACGGCTTTCTGCTCTTGTTGTAATTTCAATCCTGGAATGCACTGGTCTTTTTTACTTTCTCCTTCACTAACACTCAAACGTGGGTTGACCTTAACGGCATTACACAACTCAGCTTCTTACAGTAGCACTCAGCAGTTCAAAACTTCCGATTCCGGCATGAATCAACATTTTCAACATGTTTCTACAATCTCACCCAATGATAATCCACAAAACACTTGAGTTGTTGACCCAGTGAATGAATTGTGCGTTGTAGTATTGCCACCTCCCCCGCCTTGGTGGAGGTTATTGTGTTCCACAGAGAAACCGTGGTGTCATGCTGAACCAAAACTAGACTATGCTGATCCTTGGGCAAAGTCATGACAACTTGCAGGCGCCCTCCTCTGAAATCAGTGCTCGTGCAAACACAGGCATACAATGCCACCTGACTACCAATAGATGCTTACAAAAAGCAACTACCACTACTAAAAAGAGTTAACAGCTGAATAACTTCCACCTCACTGTTCTGAAAACTGACTAAGATGGCAGAACAACAATTAGAAAGCATGGGGAAATAATATAATATAAGCTTGCTGTTGGCAAGAAAATCACATCTCATGCAAGGGACCTAGGTTCATTCCAGTTGTTAGCAATTTTGGCTAAGTCTTTCCATTACTTTATTCAGTCCCTTTCAGTCCTTTTGTAAGCCACAGACTCCATAATGTATGTCATTATCACAATCAGCCTCACAAAAGTAAACTGGCCACTTCTCCAGCACTGGACCAAATGTGCACGCTATGTAGCATAGGAGAGATCCTTAATCGATCAACAAGAATCTAGCAAGTACAAAAGAATGCTTTACTCCTAAGGTACAATCCTGGAATGAGAAAAAAACCATGAAAAATCTCAGTTCAACAGTCACTGTTGATTGAGATTTTAAGACAGTGTCTTCTGAGCATTACAGAACAGTAATGACAAAATGGCATTCAGGAGTACAGTGCAGGTCCTGAATTCTGGAGCAAAATCATTACAAACAAATTATATCACAATGCCTGACAAGAACAATGGTAAACAGGACCACAACATGTCACTGACACAGATCCATTACCTATTAAATCAGCACATTTAACTATTCAAGATGGTTTTAATTTTGTACTTCTGCTATGAAAAACGCAGGACAACACATAGGATATTTATTCCCTGCATGACAGCGCATAAAAGTAATGCCCAATGAAGAACAGTGTCTGTCAGCATGTTTAATCTCTGAAATTACTCAACAGATTCAGTCAAAGTTGGAACTGACCACCTACAGTAGAAGTTGTCATACACTTTTAACATTGGTTCACAATGCTCCATCATATCCCAGTCCTTTACATGAAGCTCACATCACAGTTTTATGTACACTGAAACCCTGTTAAGAAAATGTTGAAAATTCCAAGAAAATCTTACTTCTTAAGTGAGAAATTTCTTAAAAGGGCAACTTTAATGAAATGGGAGAATTCTGGTGCTTTTTTATCCTGACTTCTTAGGCGGGAAATTTTTTAACCGGGTTTTTCTTAAGCAAGTTTCACTGTATTTCTACACAAAAATACTAGTGACCCACATAAAATATAGAGCTCATTACGACACAACATTAATTTAAAACTTTTTAAGTAACATTCACACTTAACAAAATGCAAGGGTAAAATAACATATCTATCAACATTGAATTTGCATGTCATTCTGCTTAAATTGTTCTGCCATACTGTGAAACACAAAGTGAAGACAAAAAACCAGCAACAAATTTGTACAAACTTCATCACTTCCAAATTACATAACTACCGACCAGTCAACAACTTATGTTTCCCTACACCAATAATTCTAACACTAATTTTTGACACAAAAGTGCAGCACAAGGTGGAGAACAAGAAATAGAAGAAAAGTTCAGTGTAAAGTGATGATTAAGAAATAAAAAAAATCCTTATTTCATTTTGAAGGTAAAAACCATGTCTCTCTCTCTCAAAAATTGTTACATATTCCTGATTAATAAGGTGAATAGGGGACACCATAATATAAAGAGGAAACAGTTATGCCCCATCCATGACTATCATGATTATCTGCTATAAATTAACATATATTGTGCCCACAGTTGTTAAGATCACTAAGAATGAACCTGGGAACTCTTCAGTATTGTAAGATGTAGTAACTGAAAATTTTCCACTTCTGCTTTTTCAAGGTACCCAAAAATTTCAAGCCACACTTAGAACTAGTATGTGCCACTGTAGCCATCCTATATTCCTTTCCAGTAATTTCATGAAAACCCCACTAAAGCAAATTCGTGTACATGGGATGAAACTCTACTTTGTTTGCTCTAAATTGCCTATTTAATGGTTTAGAGGTAAGTATTTTAATCACTGTCTTGCATCCCACTGAAGAGATCATAACTGGCATTATGTATTTGCATTAATTTGAATGCTAAAGAGGGACTATACAGAAGCAAGGACTGAAGGAAACAAAGCAAGGAAAAGAAAGGACATTCAAAGGAAAGAACGGAAAATGAAAACAAAAAGTATCAAACGGTTGGGAAAGGAAAGGACAATTTGTATTTGCCCCACATCTTGAATTACAGATCCCAGACACTCAGAACATCAGCTTCCCTACAGTAGACAACAGGATTGTTAAATATGTCCACATCCCTCAATAGAAGCGCTTCCAAAACATGCAATTCCTTTCCTCTTTAATGTTCAACTATAAGTGAGTCTCATTATCAGCCTCTCAGACTTGGAGAAACTCTTGTCAAGGGGCAACATCACCTTTTGTTCAGAAATGCAAAGGTATTATTTGGGAGCAAAACGTGACCAGTGCTGGAGAAAGCACTGCACACTTGTCACAATGCAACCATCATAATTTAACAAGTCCATGTCTATCATTAACAGTAGCCATTTGCACTTATAAGTCTTCATCAAGTTGGTGAAAATCTATAATTATAATCATTTCTTTTTTCAAAGACTTTCCAAGTTACCTCCTCCATCTCTGCTTCTTTCATGGCTACTTCATGGCTACGGTACCACCTGCACTAGCTTTTGATGTCCTCCCCTCATAAGTGACGAATTCTCTCACAACCCATGACAGGAGACACCACCTTAAGGGCACTAATTAGGATGCTATGGAACTGAGCACCGTTAAGCCTCTTCAAGATGACACTTCAACCAATCCAAAAATTAAAATTCTGCACACTGGCGCTCACACACGAAACTAAAAATGCTACATTGTTTGTTCCACTAATTAATTTGATAAATGCAAAAATGCAGAGAAGGAAGTAGATCACAATTTCATTTGCTCTATTGTTTAAGTTGTCTTAGTCCATTCTTATGACATATGCTGGATAATATGTGCATTTTAATTAACTGTGTGCTATGTTATTTGATACTGATGAAGAAAAATAATGTGGAAAGAATTACACAGAAAACTCTTTAGTTCCCTTTATAAATCTTATAATATCCCAGGAGACTATTATGTTGAACAGTGTTAACTGGGCGAGGGTATATTTGATATACTGGATGTTTCTGGAGTTGGCTCTACTCAGTCTTTAGGTCGCTTAAGTCATTATGGGTGACAGCCTTGATGTGTGCCATCATCTAGAATGTGACATCACGCACTTTGGTAGAAAGGTACTTATGGTTCAGAGGAATGTGCTACCTCTATCCTACCAGACAGTGATGTTCATGATGACTCCTGTGAAAATTGCAGACATCACACTAGTGATCTTTTATTTTGATATCAGTGATGAGAGGTGGGAGCAAACTCTGGTTATAGGTAGCCTAACGAACAGATCACCATGTATTGATTGATATAAAACATTTTTTATTTTATATTTCAAGTTTCAATAACTGATGCTATTCATAATATTGGCAAGTGTGAGTGGCCATTTCAAAATAAGCACAATCACTATTATTCACAAATATTTAAACTGTATTCTGAATTACACTACAAAGCTACTGTAATGAGCACATTTACAGACAGCAAAAACATCAAATAAATAGATGTGTTTTAGCCACATAAAAATAACTTAACAGTCTGTAACACAGTATTGCTAAATATCCTCCCACCCCCCCAAAATCACACACACACGCACGTAAACAACAGATAAGCCTACAGGCAGAAAAAGATGGAATCAATCCGCTGCTGCATGGAAGCGTACTACTGATGCTATGACAAACAGCTATACACACCTAAAAATGACAATGTTAAAAAGGTTTGAAATAAAGCTTAAAATTCAAGTCAGAGATTTATTCCTTACAAGGAGATTAAAATTTAACAACATTTGTTTTCTTGTTCTTCAAGTTATCCCCTACATCATGACCAGGTAAAATGTTTACAGAAAGGGAAGTTTAAGGTATTTTCCATCCATCATAATTTGACAGCAATGTCATTAGTCAATACATGGTGTCAGTCTCAGGAATGTATCTTGATACAGCAATAGGACGTAAACACACTGTAACAGAAAACCTTTGAGACATAATTTCTCATTTCTCTGTTCATTTACCACCTGCCAAACATTAAAGACAACAAAATAAAAAGATAATATAACAAAGAAGCAATCACTGCTAATGATTATAGTCCGTTCATGAGCTCTGAATTTTCTGGTTGCTGTAATTTTGTTTTCACAGTTCATTATTATTTTCTAGGCAAGATTGCAGATATGGTACGAAAGTTTGTAATGCTGAAATAAATTTTACTGGGTTGGAAAATAAGTGACTATGACTGATTTTAAAATATCATCCATGTACCTGGGGAGGGGAGAAAACAAAGTTAAATATAGGACCTAATAATTCAGTCACCTGAAACTGCAGGAGATGGGTGAAAGCATAACTGCAGCACTTCAAGATGTGAATAAAAGCTGCTGTGGTCAGTGAAGTATTCAGTCCAAGAACCAGTTGCACGGCAGAATTCACACATGCAAGTTTAATTTAATTATGTCATTGTGTCTCAATGATATTTAGCACAATTTATAATTATGTGATACAGAACACCTTCAACCAGGATTCCAGAAAACCCTACATCATCTCCAAGCCACATCAGAGAGTTGACTCCCCTCTATACTTAGACTGAGGCTAAACACGTACTCACCACCAGTCTCAAGTAACTCACCCAAAGTTGACAACAAACATTTGTAGAATCCTAGGTTTAACACAGAAATAACCAAGGGGTGCTAAATTTATTAGCTACAATCATAACAAAGTACTTTATACAGTTCTGCATAGTATTTATGTTTAAAACCGTCAGAATGAGATCATGGTAGGATTTTTACTTACGGATTAGAGTATTTTGATATGGTAAACCTCTGAAGGGTTCAGAACATTTCACAATTGGTTGCAGCTTTTATCTCCTTATGCTACGGTGCACTCAAAACCTTTGTCCAAAGTTTCACTCTGCACAAAGTTTTGAAACCCCAAGACAGAAAGCAACTGTGAAGCAAATCATGTTCCCCTATTTCATTGTTGTATTTGCAATCCATATTACTTTGCAGTGTATAAAAACTCCCTCTTCGGCTTTTATGCTCCAACACTCTACTAGACATCCAGTCAACCACCCTTCCAAACCTCACCAAAAAGAAAAGTTTTTTTTCTGGAAAGATTGATGGAAGTTGCAGAGAGGGTTTGCTTAATAAGAACACAATGGAAAAATGGATTCTCTAGTTTATGACTAATGATAGTTGGCTGTCAGGATGCGGCACAGCATGGTATGCTTCGGCACGGTGTAGACAGGCAAGCGATGATGCGAGTCCAAGCATGGCGTGCAGTACCAAGCTCTCTAAGAGAACGAACCAACCAACCAGGCGACAGTCTGACAAACCTACCAACCAACCAACCGACAAAGCGAAGCCCATGCCAGCCAAGTCAGGCCAACACAGCCACACTACGCCAGCTGCAATGTAACTAACTACACGTTTGGAAAACCCAGCTGCCTGAATCATAAGCACAGTATGAATATTTATTCACATACTACATATCTGCAAAGCATTTGCAAGAATCAGAATAGACATCTGAGAACTTACAGCTTAGTTATCATTCATGAAACTACAAACAATGCTACGAAAAGGGTGTGACAACTTTCACAAAGCTCTTCTACTAAATATTCACGTACCCTATCTGGACACTAAGGCTGTTTTCAGATTTCAATCAGGAACTCCAAGAAAACCATTAGGCTAATGAATTTAAAAAGTACTGTTTTATCGCCATTTCAGTATCAAGCCATCAAAATTTGATTTTATACTGTTCATGCCGTGCACTGTCGATAACCAATTCACAACACTAGACCATGGTGCCTTTTGTTGCTATAGTGTTCTGAATTCAAAATTCAACATCATATCATATGCCACTATCAATAAGCAGTTAAAGAGAAAAACCTATCTTTCATTTCAATGCTCACTCACTCTTAGAAACCAAAAAGATATCAATGCATCATACAGCAATATGTCTAGGGAATGGTTTAGTATTTCCCACACAGCTGTAAAATGGTTTACAGTATTCTTATTATTGTGGTTACTTACTTTAGTGTCAAATCTTCCCAACTTTATAATCACAAGCATGGCCAAGAATTAAGTATTTCACGTTCAGTGTAATGATCTGAACTAGTTTCAGCATTTGAACTTCTGTGGTCATTTGCCCTGGACACTGGGTTTTTTGCATACAGAATGATCTCATATTTTGTGTTTATGTTGAACGTGCCTTCCATCCAACTTTAATAGTTTTGTGCTACTTTCTTTAGCTTTAAATACCTACTGAAAGAAACATGCATGTCAAAAATTTATTGTACTGAACGGAAATTACTCTAAAAGTTGCATATAAAACTCATTTAACCTATTTCATTAACACTTATGTGCTGCACATTTTAACTTCCCACAATCAGTACAGTAACAATGCAAAACTTTGGGATTATGTAAAAAAAAATTAACACACACAGAAACTGTTCTTAAGCTGTACGTTGTTTATAAAAATACAATAAAACAACAACAACAACAACAACAACAACAACAACAACAACGATGACAACAACAACACTATTAGACATGTAAGACTAGAACACAATGCAGCAGGGACATTGCCTTTGTGTTCTGCCCAGAACTTCTTGGATACTGATGACTGCACTTTGCAAACCACGCACTGAAACGCAGCTAACAATACAGCTTAAAATCTACAGTGTCATGTGCAATTAATGGTACTTATGACTCCTTAAATTCATGTTCCCTTGTTGTATCATTTCATTAACTATTTTCTCAGGCAGAATACACTGCTTCACTGTACTTCTCACACCAGGTACCAAGAATTTCTACTAATTTTCTACTCTCATTTGTCATTCAACCTTTAACCTTTTCTACATTTCCCACAGCACTGTAAAAGTAATTTACTGAAAAACAGGAAGATTACTGTTTTAAAAATAACTGTTAGTAATCTTCTATGACTGTGTAATTATTTAATCACATAAAGTGATGTCCATCATATGTCTAATGTTGACTTGAGTGATGGGAATTGAGAAGATGAGGCAGAGAAGAAGACGACAGCATGGAATAAACAATACATGAGTTAGTTGTGAGGGTAACCAAATGTAGCAGCAATTACTTGCTCTCTGAAGTTCCAAACATCTGCTTCGTTAAATGCCAGAGAGATCAATAAAAACAGCTACTAATGAAACCAATGCACAAAGAAAATAACTCCTACAATACACCCAACGATACACAAGTGACACACAAGCCTAATGAGACAATCAGTAGAGCTGAATAGCCATGCAAATAAATCTTAGGCATTATAAACTAAAACCACCCTAACAATAAATCTTGCCAGGTTCTTTATGAACCTTACTCAAAACTTAAATTGCAATGTCACATAATGGGAAATACAAGAATGTTTAGAATAAAAAATTAAAATGCTACAAAACTTCCAAACAACAGGCTGACAGTGGTCCCTGTTCTTCAGATTCTATTTTTCCTACAATATAATAAACAAGCTGCACCTGTTACGTTATGAAGTTTGAGTTGCAATGTGATGTAGGTGTATGACTGTACAGTATCACAATCCAGAAAACCACCACACTGCTGTGGAAAGCCTCAAATCTCAACATTATGGAAAAGCAGCACAACTGCAAGGATCAACAGAACACAGAACCACCAGTACTGTCACAACATGTGAATTTTGCATACCTAAATCCTTTCTCTGGCAGGTACATCACACCTTTCCTGCTATTCATCTTACCCATTACCAAGTTTTCCAATTCGTATAATTACAACATAGTAGTGACTTCTAATGAAGCCTACAGGACAGGGTTCTGGTTGTTCCTTCAAAGGAGCCCTTTTGAATTCAGTCCAGGTTCTCTTCAGTAGGGAATAAGAGTTTCCTTTTTTACTGACAATAAGGAAGCCTTTTAAAATTCAGTCAGGATTCTCTCCAGCACAGAATATACATTTCCTGTTGTTCTTATACAGGAGTCCTTTCAAATTCAACTTAAATCAGTACACTCTGCTTAGTTTAATCTATTTATAACAAATACTGCTGCTGTTACTAGATGCTGTCTCAACAATGAGACAAACAATATGTCATCTTAACAATTATGGTAAGAACAAAATATCAGGGAGTGGCTACAAATTAGTGGGCACTTGCAGGGCTTGCAGTCATTGTCTACTGAAAAGAGATATGGAATACTTTTTTTTCCACTACAAAGCAGTCTCCCCATATTTTTCAGTCCTGCATAGGTGCTGAGTTCATGATTTTTCCTCTTGTCCATGGAGGAGCCTGCAGACAGAATCTGGAATGCTGCAATGACATGCCACCACAATATACCATGATGACTGTGGAATGAAACTGCCTACAGATGGGGCATGCATTGAGCTACAAGAGGAGCCCACACTGAGAACATGTTACCACATACGAAAGACGTGTACATTTAGAGATCGTTTTATAACAAATTATGCTTTTTTATGTATTACTCTATTAATGTTCATCTGATTGTCATGCCACTATGAACCTATATATGCGTGATAAAACCTGAATATCGGGAGACTGCTTTGAGGTACAAATGTTTGCATTACATGTTCTCAACAGAAAGTTACAGGCCCTCCAAAGTGTCTGCTAATTTGTAGCCACTGTGTATTACTTATAGCAAAGGACTAAAAGAACACATGTGGCTCAACAATTCAAAAAATTTCACATATACCTTTCCACTTCTCTTCAGCCAGGTGGATCACTCTCACAATTACTGCTATTTGTGGTCTATCATTAAGCACAACTTTACACAAACACTTGTATGATGAACACTGGATTTTGAAGGAGTAGAATGGCACATGAAGCCACACAGCTGTGCCACGAAGTATGGTTTGTTTTCAAAAGGTACGATAACACAGCCTTTGAATCATTAAGCTGGTTCTTTCAAAGCAATGACACACACTGCATGAAGCAATCGAAACATAGGGGTTTCTATAAACTACACATCATCAGCCATTGTTGATCATTAGTAATTTCACATTAATTACACTGCAGATGGTGTGCAACAGCATTGTTTTCAACAATCAACCATCTCTCTTGGGTGGGGGGTGGGGGGGGGGGGGGGGGGGGCAGGAACCTCTGGCATACCTGTGCATAATCTTCATACATACGGGTATCTGTCATACTCTTAATGACACTCCTTTGGTCACCTTTCATAACTAAGGAGCTACTTAAACTTACTACTTTTCAGTTAACAACATGTCAACATGAGATTCAAGAAAGTTGAGGAAGAAAATACATCACAGATATGCAGGCAGGCAGACTTCGTGAAAGTGAAGTGTGTAAAGAGACTGACATATGTGAACATTTAATACACTCCAACTCAGCATTCCATTTGGAAGTAAATCAAATTTCATGTTATATTCTGTCAAGAAACTGAAGCAACATTTCCTGAAATTTATGTATCAATGAAATATTCCACACTCTTTTGGAATCATTTTGGTATATGCCAGGTGTGAAGCATTAATTATGAAGTACATCATAATGTGGTAACATATGAACCTGAAAGAGTAATTTATAGCGTTAATTTCTCTACATATGCTGCCTCTTTCTGCATGACATGCAGAAATGACTAAAGTTAATGCTGATAATTACATAAACACATTTCTATGCCGAAAATTAAATCCATCCTACAGTACTTGGAATATGAGGGGGATGTATGAAGGAAACATAACCCAAAAATTTGCTACAAGACTAAATTCTGTTTTTTCAACTGCTGTGGCAAAATGAATATGCCTTAAACTGGGTGTGAAGCCTGGATGGTGAATACAGCATCCAAGAATTAACAAATGAGCATACAGTCTTTAATAATAAATACATGGTAATGAAATACTGTTTTCATGTATGTTGAGTGTAACATCATGTTCAGGCACACTCAAACTAAAAGGGGGGGGGGGGGGGCCAAGAGACCCACGTGCGTTTTTGCACACATTTCAAATGCAACTTGCTTGACATTTATACAGACAAGACATGCTATGACGAGAAGCTGTAAAGAAAAGATACTTTATGCCCAATACCCTTTCTTAATAGACATTACAGTTTTCTTGACAATTCAACAAAATGGACCATGTCAAAATTTTTATAGTGATACATGTGCACTTACGAAGTTATTCTCCATTCAGTAATGGCCCAATTTATAAGGCTGTTTAACAAAAACTAAATTCTGATTTACACTGCGCATGAAGAGTACCACCACACAAAAACATTCACGCATGTAATAATCAATTAATCAATGTACTCAATCATACAAAATCTTCATTCAAAAGTTTATATCCTTATTCAACTGGTAAAGAAACTTCCTGCCTTTATGCAACCAAGATTCATCGCAGTATTCACAAAATCCCACTGCTGGACTCTCCTGTGCCAGTGGAATCTGGTCCACACCTTCATGCCCAATTTATGATTTAATCTTATCATCTTTCCATCAACAACCTGGTCTCCTAAGTAGGGCTAAATACACAGTAATTAATATTAATAGCTCCTCTGAAACGTCAGTAACCATCTAGCAGTTGACAGGATTTCATAAACCACGAGACATGAACTTTCATCAACACTGCTGTTAGAACCTCAAAACATGAATGATCTAACTATACAACTTTACTTTTAACAGAATTAGAGAAATGGAAAGGTTTGTCACCTTTCAGGACAATGTAAAAAATTAATGAATTCCCTAATTTAATAAGATGCAGAACTTTATTGTATTCCAATTAAGCTACATGCTACCACACCAACTTTCTCCGATGACTCGATCAGTCCTACGAAAGGAAAAGGCATGCACCACACCCTTTACAGCTAGAACATAATTACCTGTTAACCATAATTCATATAATCCCTAATGTTTTATATGTTGCATGTTGGGAATACAGTTCACCTGATAATGGCCACACAAAACCTTAACATATTTAAACTGTCGAACAAGGTAACTGTCTGTAACAGCAGGACACCCCCCCCCCCCCCCGCCCATAACCTGGGTTTTATCAGGTAGCTACTAATGTAAAAAGTCTGGTGCACATATCCTCATTTATTTAATTATTTCAAGCACTGTAAGACTCGCAGAAAACAATATATTTGGAGATAAATTATTTCATTATATTTAACAACTTGTACCTAAAACATTCCTTCTAACAACCAATGTTGTGTTAATATCATTTGAGTTGCACACCAAAGCACATGTAGTCTTCATGTGAAGTACCTGCCATTGTTGTTCAATTTTAACACTGGGATGTGTTGACATACTTTAGAAAAACTCTCCAGTATCAAATGTTATCAGAATCCGTTCAGTAAGCATTGAGTCATTACATGCAGACAGACATGCTGAAGGTACTAAGAGCATTCCTGCAGCTGTTTGTTGCAAATGTGCTAAAAACTATATCAGCTATGATGGTCTCTATTATAGTACTGCAACTTCCCTAGGTTCCATATGCACTTGTACAGGCACTAACACCATAAATGAGCGAACTGCATGTCTAATCATAAGTGAAAGATTCAACCTTCATCTGGCATTTAAACATCCGTAAAACTGTGAAAAACTGGCAAAAAACCTCATCTACATTATGGACAAGACACTACTCAGTGTCAGTAAACAGCACATGACCCAAGTCTTTATATTGAGAAGATGTTAGTTGTACTGTCTTTACAGTAGCTTAATAACATTTTAGCAACAAGCATATCACTACATAAGCACATGGCACAACAACAGAAATTAACTTCATTCATTCAAATAAATATAAGGAAGTACTTTTAAATCAGTTATGAGCAGAGACAAAGAACTGCTTTCAGGAAAATTGAAAATCAGACTTCACGGTTCCAGAACAGATATTACAACTTTATTTCCTTCCATGAATGGTCAAACTTGACCCTGTCAAATTAAGCTGGTACAGACAAATGGATTTTTTTATAAAGTTCTGACTAACCTGTTTCCAAATCGATGGTGTATGAAAGACCAGCCCACTGATCATCTGGATTTTCCTCTTCATTCTAAATGAACATAATAATAGTAATAATAGTAATAACAGTAATAATTATTCATCAACATATGAGGGGACAATTACTGACCACGCAATTAATTAATTATGCACACTGAACCAGTAATTAATCATTTTGAAATAAAAATTAAAAAAAGCACTTCTTCGACTTATTCAGCATAATCAAAGGATCCACTACTAACGCAGCATTCTAGTATTCTGAGCAGGGTTTGTATTATTACGTCATACCTAGCAACATCTGAAGTACAATGCCAAAACTGGTTTTAACAGATATTAAATAAAGGACTCCTGACACTGAGAAAATACGAATCAAGTTTGGAACTGCAACATTATGGTAGCCAAAATATAATTTCCTTAATTGAATGTCCCTAGTGCAAGGCAGGCTAAAACGCATTTATATCTCATCCCTCCAAACCATCCAATCATACAATCACAGTCACTCCATTCTTCACTCTTCTATGTATGCTACAGAAGTCTATTACATCACTGAAAGCATCTCCACATATTGTCACCGTAATTTTGCCATAACTACGAAAAATCTGTCAAGACTCAAATACACTAAAAACAAAATGTTATGACTGAATGGCGAATCCAACATAAGGACTTTCCAAAGGAAATTGATGAGTGCTGTTCACATAAATTTATCTTGCACAATTAGTTAATAGTTTTCTGGTAATAGTACAATTTAAAACTAAATAATAATGCATTTACAAAGGCCTTGAAAAAAGGAAACAGCGGATGTTCCCAAGCATGGAACCTTAGAGTCTGGGCCTCAGTCCAGCAGACTGTAGCTGTAGCACATGGCTTAAATTCATGGCTCTGATATTATGCTTCAATGAGTCAGTATGAAGACAGAGTGTTATAAAGTTAATGAATTAAGTAATAATCTGCATTAACAAAACCATCACTCAAAATTCATCACACCTCCTGGTAATATATTAACTTCAGTATTTTTCACAGGAGGGGGAATGCACCTGTTTGCCTGAGCTCCTGAGATCTTGACTGCCATGTTTGCTCCTATGTAATCAACAGCAAGAATAATTTTTATTTTAAATGTCTCTGCAACAGCAAGCTGTGAGCTATCACAAAACTTTGTGTCCCATCATCCAGCTACACGTCATAAAATAACTCTTAATTTTCAAAAGGAATCAAAATAAATTTTTAGAATTCCACAAACAAGCCCATGAATAGCAGGAAGTGTCAAGACTAGATGCCTCTTGTCTCATAGTAGGGCTGTCTGTGACGGTAAAAGACACCCCAACATTTGAACAATATGAGGGTCTTCTGATGGCCTCAGGGTGAGTCAAGTATGCAACCCTTCTTTTGAGTACTCGAAGAAGAATAGATTTCTTTTAGCCTTCAGAAATGACTACTCAATGGCCCCAACAAAACAAATAACACCGTGACTGAAAGCAATTTTTACAAGAAACCAGTACATGAACTGTAAATATTCCGTCTTCCTGCGACAAGGTGTACATATATATGTACATATATACACACACACACACACACACACACACACACACACACACACACACACGTGTGTGTGTAAACGCCTATAGATTTTTTAATTACAGTGGAATTACATTATATTAGTTACTTTTCGGACTTCTATTATACTTATTATTTATATGCATACCCAATTATTTGAATTTGTAGTGCAAGTAGGATTCAAGGTACAAATATCATGGATGTACCCAGCTTATACAATTTCAGGCGTCCTATTTTGATGAAAGCACAGCAATAAAGGACAGCCTACCTGTCTATTTTTTTAATCTCTACACACGGTTATCATTATTATTATTGTTTTTGTCGTCGTTGTTTTTGTTGTATTATTTCTTGTGTGGGGAATAAAAAATCCTGGAATTTAGTTATCAATGGAAGTTTGAAAAATATAGGATTGTTATTCATACCGTTGAAATGAAAATAAAATGGTAACTACACTTATTTATTTTTTAAATTACTCATGATGACAACTGAACTGGTATTTTTATTTAATAGCGGTAAAAAGACAAACAGTTCTACTGCAAAAAACTGCACATATGTTTTAACAAATTCAGGCGTTGGACGTACACTCCAGTTATCATTTATGCACTGACACATTCCAGGGTTATTTAATTACCAGAGTACCAACCACTGACAATTAAAAGTGAAGTATCATCTGTTACATAAACTGATGTTTATTAACTATAAAATATCGTCACCTGGACGTGACTTTCTAATTAATGTGCAGGTTGAATCTCTCCTAAACAATGGTTTCCTCGTATCTGCGTACATCCAGCGCCGACGAGACGGGGGCGGGGGGGGGGGGGCGGTACACATTACCGGGACTCAGCGGTCCGGAAGTGGGCCCAGGGACCGACTACGTTGCATACGTTTTTGTCTTTCTCGGGAGATCATTATTTGTCGATTGTACATATTAAGCCTTTCTGATTAGGGCAAGTCACTCTGCAACTGGGAGTCTGTCTTTCCGATTTCGTGTAAAGATTTTTAGTTGGTCTGCCCTTGCAGGGGGGGGGGGGCCTGAACCCGGTCTCGGTGGCTCTGCATACTTCACCCCATTCTTTAGTTTCCCTTATCCCTTTCGGACCTTGATGTCTTCTTATCCTCGTTCCTGTATCTCTCCCATAATATCTGTTTCTTCATCACATAACCATTCCTCTCCCTCCGCCTTCCCTCCTTTCTTTTACAGTAAAACATTTCTGGAAAATACAGCTCAAGGGCTTTATACTTATAAAAAATGTCAAGTATGTAGACGTGTTACTGAATAAATGCATCGAGGACATTTGGCCATGTTGCCATCTGTCAGACGCTGACAGTTACTACATCCTCTGTGAGCGCAATATGTAAGACCACATTTTCCCCACACCTCTATTAGTGAAGAAGAAGAAAAAAAACTGCAAGCAAGCCAACATCAACTGGTTTTTATGCGTAACATTAACGTAAAAGCCTACTTGACCTCGTCATAAACACATCCTGCAGAACAATTATTTCCACAATAATGACGAATTTTGTAAAATCACTTAATTGCTTTCTTAATTGGTACTTCGATGGAAGAATTCAGGAGGAATGGTTTGCAAGCGTAAACATGGCTTCCTATCCACGTACCGAAGCTGGAAACTCGAACAGACGCAATGTACATTTTTAGAGCTTCTTTTACTTCTTCGACATTTATATTCAGTATAGACTTTCTCATATTTATTGTATGAAAGCAACCATTACAGATTTTGCTAGTCCTGCTGGCTCTGTCACTGCAGTATGACATTTGTTTATGTTTCAGAACACTGGTACAATCTCGCAACCGGTGAGTAAATCAAACATTTATTATGTAATTCCTCCGTAATTTTCATATTTTATACCCCTCTTTTTATATAAAATCGATATTACAAAACAAAAGAATCTTACACGAAAATGAAATGGCATTCTTAAAGAATATAAAATAAAGAATACATTCAATCTGTTAACATGTAAGAACATGTCAAATCCATTATTAAAATAAAATAAAAAATTCAAATTGACCTACTATGGAAGTCACCGAGTGAACAAAAAGTCTGGTCGGAAATAAGGTTTTTGCATACTATCAGATACGCTAGTTAAGTCTAGCAATAATTTACAATACAGTACCACACGCCCTTATGTTGCGAGTGTTATCGCACGGTTTCAACACCAGCATTATAAGTTACCTGTATTTACTGTGAATGCAGGAAACATAAACTTTGTGGGCAATATGATCACACCCACGGTATATCCGATTCTGTGGAATATTGCAGCGTCATACAAAGGCAATCTACTGCACTAATTAAATTTGGGATTTCATCCTATTTAAAACTATTTACGGACAATAATACCACAAGCACTAAAAATATGGCAGGCAGCGAAAAATCGCCTCAGATGTACTGTATCCACGCACCTTATATGGGGAAATAAGATCTGAATGTATACTGCGAAGTAAACAACCACCACCACCAGCACCGCCACCACCACCATTACCACTACTACTACTACTACTACTACTACTACTACTGCTGCTGCTGCTGCTACGACTACTGCTGCTGCTGCTACTACTGCTACTACTACTACTGCTGCTGCTACTACTACTACTACTGCTGCTGCTGCTACTACTACCGCTGCTGCTGTAACTACCACGACCACTGCCACTGCCTTGCATAATGCACAGTATCACTTGTGACATGTTCCATCTCTGCCACAAGCATGCCTATTGGACTATGCCTGCCAGGGAACAAACTATGGGCCTTTACATTCCATCCCTCCCCCTTTTCATATTGAGCCTTGCTTCTTGATGATGGGCCCCGAGGAGCTCCAGCCAGTCACGACCTACCAGCCTGCACTCTCCTTTGATGACAGCCTTCCAAAACATGAGTCTAACTGCATGAACGGAACAAGTGGCCTCTAACATTATCAAAGCACAAATGAAGCACGTCAGTCCACTTCTGCTAAATATCTCATTTTTAACAGTTAATATTTAATGTATGGGTTTGAATTTGAAAGAAAATATCCACATTAGAGAAGCAGAGGGGCCAATAAAAGGTAACTGTGTTTCAAAATGGGATAGTAGTATTTATAGAAAGAAGGACCCTTAAAAAACAATCTAAAGTACACAAATTCTTAAATTAATCAACAGTAACATCTCCCCAAACACACCTGCGAAATATATCCAAAGTAACATAAATAAAGGTAATGTGATGTGATCCTACGTTTGTTTATATTTTATTACAGATGAAGTAGTGTACATTCCCCAGGTGTATAAAGGCAATTAGAAAAGAATAGACATGTTTCATAAATTTCACGCCCATAATCCAAACAACACTATCTCTCTTCAATTTCTTGCCTGACCCTCGACATCAAAAATCTAGAAACCTTCACAGAAGGTTTATAAATTCAAAGATATATGATACTGAACTACTAGTTCTGCTTTATTATAAGGGTACATTACCAATCTGAATATGAAATAACGGAACGCCAATCAACTTGCACTACTACTGCATTCAAAGGAAGGAACTTGCCGACAAAAGAGGAAAGAAATCCCACCAGCTCTTCTACTACTGATACATATCTCTCTTTCTAGGATGAGGAGCACAAGAGACGACAGCTGGGATAAAGGCACCACGATACTGCACAATGATATTAAAAAAAACAGTATTTTAAACTCTTTCACCGAGTGTCAACGTTTTGTAGAAATGACAATATGGACCCTGCCGTTTGCAGTTTCTGCTTCTGGTCTGCTCATCAGGTTAATATCTGAAGTACAGTACCCTCCTTCAGTACTAGCTGTTTATGCTGAGGCAACATGACACTACGATAAGCCTACGATAAATTCTGTGTGCTCAACCTCTTACATAATGTGACAATACACTGAAATGTTTTCGGTCACATTATGCAAGAGACAGACTTCGGTTTATATATCCCGTTGCGAATTTATGCAAAAATGAACACAATGCACAACTCGTCATTCACAACTCAAATATTTATAATTAAATTTCAATGTGTACTACCTGTTTCGACCCTATTTCCGGTCATCACCAGGTACTAAATTTAAAATATCTTGAGAAAGAATAGGCCTACTATTGTACAATCACTATGTCAGAATTAAAATGAGATCTCATTTTAATCTAATTCTTCCTCAAGATGTTTTAAATGTAGTAGCCGATGATGACCGGAAATAGGGTCGAAACACGTAGTAAAGACTGAAATTTAATTATAAAGGTTCAGTTGTGAATAACGAATTGTGTTGAGGTAATTATACGTTCTGAAAAACACAACTTCAAGAATGGCGGTATAATTGCCTTCATTTGATAAAAACGCAACGGGATGACGACACCCAAGTTTACACGTGCTAGTCAAGCTTACCTCGCCAATAAATACAAGAACATAAAGCTATTCTTGAAACTGTGTTGTTCAGAACGCATAATTACCTTGATTTAATAAAAACGCAACGGCATGACGACACCTAAGACGAACTGTGTATTATTTTCCTTCTTTCGTAAGAGACAATATTGCTGTTATTGGAATCTAATACATACTAAATACTGTAACAGGACTCACCGTCCCTCCATCAATTCCGAACGCATTTTAATGTCATTAAAATTCGCATCAATTATAAGAAACGGTTTACTTTTAGGCAGATGAAAAAGACATGAAAAGAATGTTGCAAATTATTTCTACATTTTTTCGGCCTTGGGAAAAAGTCTGAAAACTTGCCATTGCCCACACAGCCTCTCTTGAAATATGTCAGTATAGACCACCGTTTTCAAATCAAAAGAAAAAATACTGCGTGTAGGAAAACAACCCAAGATTACAGAGGTAAAACATTTCTTCATATTGTTATTAAATTATTAACCTATTCAATTCAACATAAAGGCGAGAAAAGCTGTTAAATGCGAGACATTTAATTGTCTGAAGTGACTAAATTCCTACAGGCGCTTGTTCTAGTCGTACAACTGTTACACCTTTTGTACTTGTTCACTCACCTCTGTGGTGTCTGCTGGAGTTTCATTCTTCAAAGCCTCGAGGGCCTTCAGTTTCTCCACGTCATCATCTTCCACTCGCACTACCTTTCCTTCCCCCTCTGGTTTTGAGGGATTGAAAAGGTCCACAGAGAAACCCAAATCCACATCCTGTTTCCATAGGACCTCTATCAAATCCATGTCCTGTAAAGAAAACAGCAACATTACTGGTTTTCAAAAGCTGCTCATAAGAAAGCTAACTTACATTATGTTAGCTGCAAATGTATGCGTTCCTACGACTTTATTAAAATCAGAAATGGCACTATTCTTATGCTCTCTCCCCGCCCCCCCTCCAAAACAGTAATGAAGGGAGTAACATAGCTTCACCAATATCTCTCATGTGTACAGAAATGCAGGTATATGTTACATGTCCACGAGCCTTTCTTCTGAGTGCTCGTGAAACAGATGAAGGATTTTTATGAAACCTGGATTAAACATCAAGACTACGTCGGGTTAGGTTAATGTCATTAGACATATCCCACCATTACTTTGCTACCACAAAAAAATTCTCAAATAGAGGTCATGCAGACTTTTGAAGAACGAGAAACATGAGGTGAATGAAGAGTCCCGATATCTGACACAGCAACAGATTTTCGAAAAATAACAATACCGCGCTCAAGTAAAATCTTTTCAGTCTTCCTTTTTACTTCAACCATCTTCTTTATTTACAATTTCGTCGCTATATTGTATTGTCGAATACTCAATATCTCGATGACAGCGTTCCAGTTATCAATGTAACCTGTGTGTATGCTTACAGTAAATTACTGAACACATGTTTGTCACAGTCTTGCTTCTATATCGCAACTATGCACAATCTCCAGGAACACAGAGAAAACACGATCAGCGATACTGCAGAGACAAACGGATGGCTGCAAAGCTGTTCGTTCCATATCAGAAAATAGTTACCGTTGTATTTCTTACAGTATTCACTGTACTGAGAATTTCACATAAATGTGGTAGATATTCATGTAATCTACCCTGTAGGTCATGTACAAATATTTTGTCAGCGAGCCATTTATTGAGAAAGGCAAACTAAAAGTTCATATTGGACGGTTACAAATTAAAACACCATTTTCGTTGCACCTTCTACTGTACACTTCGCACACGAAATTGTGTTAAAAACTGCGGAGATAAACATGCAAATGCTTTCAGCCCCCATTACGCATTTAGTTTATGTACTCTGTGCATAGGACTCATAAAAAGTAACAAAATTCTGACTAAATCCTTTATGCTGGATCTGGGCAATGTGGAAGTCCTTTTATGGATCCTCATTGAGGTTTACCTCACTTTCATAATTACCCCAAATTTATAAAATACCAGAATGGATGTAACTGCATTATGTTTTAGCGTGTGCTTCAGTATTATAGTCTGCCAGGATATTACCCAATTTACTTTCCGGGGATCTAAACTGGTCACTCATTTTATGTCCACAACGCTTATTTCAGGCATGGATTTATACAAGTAATCTGTGATCAAGAACAAACCATCCCACCACTTCTTTTCCTACCTCTACAAATACTACACGGATATACCATAAGTATAGGGAAATTTCAAATTAGGAATATAAATGTGATCGTTATGGTACTTAACGTCACAATAAATCACGTCAGCGAAAAACACAGCTTCACAAAATAGAATATTTTCTGAGCATACATTCATACATTTCTACGAGTATTAACCCTTTAAAGACGAAGCGTATCTGTTTTGTATAACGACTCAGTGCGTACCGCGCTGTAAACGCTCTCCACTTCGGTTATAAAAACCAATCTCTTAATGTTTTATAAGGCAAAAGTTGTTGTTTGTTCTGAGATCCGTACAAAACACATAAACGCAATGTGGGCACCACGCAGAATGTTTTAATGTTAAACCTGGTGGTACGCAAAGTTATCGCTAGGCTTTAAAAGGTTAACATATTGAGCACTAACCATGTAATCGCTTACAAGTGTGTCGAAACAACATTCTGATACGCGTACAACACACACACAGCCACTACTGTCTGAAATCTAATTACTTATAAACATCTCATCCACTGACACTGAAATGCATCGTGTATATCTAATATTCATATCTACTGTACGAGTCCAACCTTCACACGGCCTGCTATCTGATGACCAAAGCCTTTTTAGGCGCGTTCGCAAAACCGCGAAAAGCAACTACTATCGTCCTCATGTCTGGCTGTCAGTCTGTCCGCATGGAACAACTCGCCTCCCTCTGGACGGATTTTCATGAAATTTGGCATTTCATTATTTTTCGAAAACGTGTCCAGAAAATCCAAGTTTCATTAAAATATGACACGAATAACGAGTGCTTGACATGAAAGCCTACATACATTTATAATAGTATCTCGCTGAATTCTTCTTAGGATGAGAAATGTTTTCGACAAAATTTGTAGGGAAAATAAAAAACATTTTACGTTCAGTAATTTTTTTCCGAAAACCGTGCCGTTTATGAGATAACGTGGGAAAATATGGTATAGCCAGACAAGCCACGGATGCCAATATAATACGGCGCATGCGTTTTACACGCAGGATAACTAAGGCTACAGACACACACTCATACTTATTGCTTTTCCACGGCAGCAATGGTTACGCGAATGCGCCTCCATGTTACATTATATGCACACTGACTATCTTGTTTCCCACTATTTTGTACCAGTATTAACCCTTTAAAAACGCAGCCCATCTGTTTTATATAAGGACTCAGTGCGTACCGCGCTGTAAACACTCTCCACTTCGGTTATAAAAACCAATCTCTTAATGTTTTATAAGGCAAAAGTTGCTGTTTGTTCTGAGATCCGTACAAAACACATAAACGCAATGTGGGCACCACGTAGAATTTTTTAATGTTAAACCTGGTAGTACGTAAAGTTACTGCTAGGCTTTAAAAGGTTAAGAAACATACAACCAACAGAAACCCCGAGTATCACCTGTGCTGTTCATAAAGGAAACATGTGATGTACAACTGGACGGAAAGAAGAGAAGGATGCCAGCAACGGTGGGACAGAGATACAGAGCAAAATAAGAAGTGTAGAATGAAAAAAATATCAATTCGTGGGCATCTTTCTTACTTCATAAGGCCGGGTAATGCCCTGAACAAACCAAAGTTAGAACCTCACAATCAAAGGCGAAATTAGAATGTTCTTGGAGATGTTCAAATTCCACCTCATTTCTTAAAGACCGCTCACAACATGGAAGCGTGTGTATGCAAAATAAAATATTCACCCCACCACGCTGTACAGGACTTACTTTAAATATGTCTTTTATGATTAATCTACTGTATAACAGAAGCATTCACACTTCCGTAAATAGGTGGTTTCCAATTAGATGATATTTATGAATAATAATTTTCACCTTCTAAGAAGTAATTTGAACAAAGAATTACTCATCATTTCATTTCATGTTTATACAGCAGCACAACCTGGTCGTTTTCACTCCTGAAACCGTGACATTTCCAACTTACAACGTTCACGCAGGGGACTGCACGGGCTGAAATTTCAGGAGTTTACACGGCAAGGACGGACGAACCCGACCCTGAGGTTTGCCTTCAAACGTGTTACCCGTACCTAACTTCCTCTTGTCCTAGCCCAAATAAAGCTCCATCTGATTACAATCAGCCCGCACTATCGTGTGATTAATATATCTCTTTGAACACATACATGCCAATAATCTTTGAATGTATTATTTAACCCTTTAAAGACGAAGCGTATCTGTTTTATATTAGGACTCAGCGCGTACCGCGCTGTAAACACTCTCCACTTCGGTTATAAAAACCAATCTCTTAATGTTCTATAAGGCAAAAGTTGCTGTTTGTTCCGAGATCCGTACAAAACACATAAACGCAATGTGGGCACCACGTAGAATTTTTTAATGTTAAACCTGGTGGTACGTAAAGTTACCGCTAGGCTTTAAAAGGTTAACGACGCTCTCATGACATCATATATTATCTTGGGGGTTCGACGAACACTACACAGATATCGCACGCAAAATGCGTAAGGTCTTATCTAATTTGAACTACTTCTAGGATAAGGACTAAAGGCGCAGAATCTGAACATGCATCCACTATTCATCCAGTGGCTCACACTGTGCAGACGGTAATTCACCGCGGGGGCCCACAACAGGCGAAGGAGAATTTCTCGATTGAGCGACTAGTTTAGAAAATATGGTACCTACCACACTACACGGTGTCTCACCGAAGAACGCTGTAATCTTAACACTGACCGCTGTGGCATTCTTAAATCTCATGGGCGACTAACAACTCTCCACGGACTGCCAGCGTCACTTATTTCTGCTACTCAATTCGAAGGTTATGCAGGAAGAGGGACGGACACATCGACATCACTGTGTTACGTGTCATTCATTTAACAACGTTAACAGCAAAGACTATTTAATTTCGAATAATAGCCTTATTAATAAATAATAATAATAAATTAGAAAGGTTATAAGAAGCGGTAGGGGCTTAATATGAGGCATTATCCCCGTCATATGTCTGAAAGGAATTAGGATAACCACGAAAAACCTCAGTCAGGATAAAGGGCACCCGGAACCTCAAAAATACGAAAAGTGCTACACACTTCGTCCTCAGCGTTCGCTAACAAGACCGCGTGATATAACATGCCAGTATCTGATGAAACTCTGAAAATAAGGTCATAATACACAGATTTCGGGTTATTTTCAGCTCTAATAAGAAGATCTGATTGTGCTGCTATACCGTTACATATCCACTTCACCACAACTCAAGACATTTATTAAATTGTGGGACAAGCTTTTCTATTTCATATTGACATAAATCTGTGTTCTGTGATATCAGCCATCGTGTCACAAGTGTTTCCACCTCGCGATCATCTTCAAATTTGTGGCTACCAAGACTCCGCTTCGGCGCTGGACACACGTAAATACTAAACAACGAATTCCCCTGATATAATCTAAATTACTCCAGGGATTTTAGTTACATTGTACGTAGAGTAAACCTGCTTCCTGAGTGATCCTCGTACTATAAAATAAAGTACATTCAAAAGCTGCGCAAAATAATGACGATAATGTGGGAATGAACGTCTTCCAAACAACACATAATGGCGGCAACTACGGGTGTGGCCACACAAAGGTCTGCGTTGAAAGACAGGGCCACCCTAAGACTGCCGCTGTCCCGCCCGATCTATCCTGACTTGGTGGTCATACAACACTCGCTTGTCACCTTCTACCATGGTCCGCCGACCCGACAGATTATGTCATGACAACTAGAAACTAGAAGTTAACTACAGCGGTGACGTATTCTTACAACGCTTGCATAACGCTAGGGACCGACTTCGTGGTAACTTAACTTCGCAAGGAAATTCCAAGCGACTTCGCACGCATTTAGAAGTAGAATTCCACTGCGCACTTTTCGTATCTGTTCATGCAGGGCTATAAAAGCTACACGAAACTTCAAACTTTACTTACAGCTACTGACAAATGCCACGGACTTTTAATTTAAACGTTCTCAATACCAGTAACCTTACATCCTGCATGATATAGCGGCCAGAGTAAAGCTCCCCCCCCCCTGCTTAATTAAACACCACGCTATGGGGAGTGGAGGTACAGCTCCGCATGTTCTTAACCTTGGCACTAGACTGATGTAGCTTCACGCGTCGGACGCCTTATCCCCCGGGACAGAGCGCCCAATATCAAACACGATGCTGGGTGGACCCCAAAGCCAGTCTGCACGCTTCGGAGAATAGAACAATCTTTTGTCCCTGCCTGGTCGTCCAGCTTGTAGCCCAGTCACTATTGTGACTGCGCGATCACGATTTGTGCCATTTTTTAATGTGCGAAGGAATAATGCTACTTTATGACAAGAGTTTATGGCGAGAAGAGATTACTTTTCTCTCCTTTAACAGTTTTGTTAAGAGAGGTTTGTCTCGTATTTCTTCTTCTTCTTCTTCTTCTTCTTCTTCTTCTTCTTCTTCTTCTTCTTCTTCTTCTTCTTCTTCTTCTTCTTCTTCTTCTTCTTCTTCTTCTTCTTCCAATGGCGCTACATCCCTGGGTTGGACTTGACCTCCTCAACGGCTTCCGCCACTCCTCCCTTGGCAATGCATTAATTCTCCAATTTCTACATCCAACCCGTGCGACGTCCTCCTCTAACTCGTCGCACCACCTCAATTTTTGTCTGCCTCTTTTTTATCTCCAGTTCCTCCCGGTTTAGTACAAATGACTTTCCTTGCAGGGTCACTTTGTTCCATCCTCATCATGTGTCCAGCCCATCTTGGTCTACCAAGCTTAATAAATTTCACATCATATTCATCACGGAGCTTACATATTTCAGAGTTTTTGCCCCTCATCCAACATCAATTTTCAAGCACCGGGCCAAATATTTTCCGTACGTTTTTACCTCACAAACGCACGCATATTTGGGTGCTCGCGTTAAAATATTAAAATCCGTCACCCAACACGGCCCGTCTTGCCCTCTTTAGCGTTATGGAGCTTCTGAATGCTGCACAGCTCACTTTCCACGCATTAATGAAGAATGATAAAGGTGAATAACATGTAACAACGTAGTTGTTCGTACACGAATCGCAGCAACTTGGAATAAGAAAATGCTACCGAGGTGCGCACAATTGTGTTCTTAAACAGACGACGATTCTGAGACCACTTCAAAACATTGTACCATACGGAAACAGCTCCTTTTATAATACCAGCTTCGCCTTCAATATGTTGCATCCCTTTTTCAGAAACAAAGCTATGGTATCTAGCAGAAATAGAACCGTTACACAGGTACTTACATTCTAAAAGAACCAAGTCACGGTGGTGTAAATACGGCATCTGGTGTGGGAGAAATGTCACTACCATACGTCAGGCAAAGTTCGGTTTAGTTCATCGGGTTTGGTCTGACGTAAGTATGCTATACTGGCAGTCATGGCGAACCAGCACAGGTGGGCCACCTACAAAACCAGTAACTAAACCCGGCAGTTTCGTGTCTGGATATCAAACCGCACCATCTCCACGGTTTACGGTCTTACAGTAAACATCACGTAACTCTGTTTGTAGTGTCAACAGGGGAACACCCGGAATTTTTAATTGGAGAGGGCTGACCCTACGGCTGAATACAATTTATGCTTGATTTTAAAAATCCTGTTACAAAAATCATGTTGTAAATCCTCGTATAACTGCAACTTGACACTATTTCCAGCTGCATTAATATACATACAAATATAACTATATGTTCCACTACTCATTCACTTAGTTTTAGACTGCTTTTTTATACTGCTTTCACCGTGCATTTTTAAACACATATAAAAACAAATACCAACAAATGCACTATATTTATGAAGAGACACTTTCACACCATGTTACATCATATCACCCAACATGTTTCGATGTTAATCCATCATCTTCAGGGGTACATTTTTACGATTATCTTCACAAGATCAAACCTTGCACCATGAACGATTCATTGTAAATCATATGTTCACTGTCCAATAGTTATGTCACTTAGTTTAAATCAAATTTCTACTCTTCGTGGTTCTTCATTTCATCTAAGACACCCTATATTTCATTTTTTTTTCAAAATTCTAATGTTCTAATCATCAGCCGATTGCATGCATGATTTCGGCTTAAGAATAAAATCACGTAAAACGTTTAATATAATCCTGTCTACAAAACCGGTGTTTTCTAAATTTCAATTTTGGAGGGGGCTGCAGCCCGAAGCCCCCTCTTGGGTGCGCCCCCTAAGTGTCAACACCGACACTAAAGATAAGAAGCTTTCGCCCGTAACCTAACTGCAACGTTGAAATGTTCCGTTTAACGCCAAGGCATTTGCTAGAAGTCTCACTGTCTGAGCGGGACGGTAAAAAGTAAAGCCGTCGCTGTGATTAACTCAACACGGCGCCACGCAGGCGTATGGGGAGTGGAGGTACAGCTCCTTACGTTATTAACCTCGGCACCACATGGTATGACGTAGACTGAAAGCACACAAAACCTAGGCTTACTCTACAAGAATATAAACTGTACTTCATATTTTATTTTATTTTATTTTATTTTATTTTATTTTATTTTATTTTATTTTTTGTTTACGGTGACTCAGTCATTGCTGTCATGCCTGAAACACGTGGCACTCAACAAGCAACCCCATTTCAGTGTCTCCATACTTCTTCCCGCATACTGGCCACCTTACCGAGGTCTTTAATGCTCTTCCCCGGTCTTTTTCGGCAAATGCTGGAAGGGTACATTAAAACAGGCCACAACCGTCTCCTTACACACATCCCAACTCACAAGCTACATGTAGCGTCTAACTGGATGAATGCCTTCCAACCTATTAAGTTAAATCCGACAGAAACAAGAAGACGCCTTCCACAGTGTTTCTACCAAATACAAAATACGTGCAGTTTACATCATTCTGGGCTTTCATGGCGGTTCTATGCTATTGTGGATCCTCCTTCTTGATTATGGTACCATGCAAATGTAGGCTGTATTGTTTAACGTTTCACACTGAAGATGGAGAAGGTCTCCGAAACGTCGGAGATATAGCCTACATCCACACAGTGTCATAATCCAGAAACAAGATGCACATTAAAACAGAAGAATAACGCCTTTGCTTATTCTTACGGCATGCCACCTCTTTCGTCACCCCGTCTTAAAATTCTGTTCCGGTAGACCTAGCTATTTTCGTAGACGACCTGCATTATTACGTAACGACTGCAAGCGGCGTAGTGATATTGCTTAAGCCTTCTAATAAACAGCCTGTTGCACGCTGTCAGCCTAACCGTTTACGATCGGAGTTGCAAAAGACTGCAAGCAAGGCAATGACGTGAGAATCGGTTTAAGACAGTCGGAAAACGACTCAAATGAAACCCGCACCAGAATGGAGGTAATCGATTTCACTAATCGCAAGTATTTTCCCGTTGCCAATTATCATTATGTTCCACTTCCCCAGACTCTGTCTCACCTCGTTATTTATCTTTTGTGGGTAGATGAATATTGCACAAGCAGCAGGACAGAAGTCTATACACGGATATGGTTGAAAGCAACACGCGAATGGAGAGAGACATTTAAGGAACATAAATTTACAGTGGCGAACTTCTCATGAATGAGGCTTAAGGCAATAAAATGGAGGTAAATACTGTAATGTGCTCCATCAAACGTAATGTTGTTATTTTTGCGTTAAGATAAAAACTCTGTAAATGTCAGGTTACTTCGATACAGGAAAGGACAGATATTTAGCCGTCACGGCCACCTCTACTTCCCAGTATCACATTAGCTCAATTATGCAGAAGGCAGGCTACTGTAAGTGCACTTACATATAATAAGCTTACGATAGCCTCTTCTTTCTCTCTAATAATCTCAGATAATCCTAATAACGCAAAAGCTTTGGACTCTAATAACGAACATAGCGGCCAGGTGAACAACATCGCTACTTCGTATTCGAAAGGTCACAAGTTCAAACCTACGACTGGATATCGGCTATTCTGCTTGGCTTCTCGTGGTTTTCCTTAGTCCCTCTATAAGTAAGTGCTGCAACAGTATCTCAAATCAGGCCACAACCGTTTCTTGTCATATCCTTTCCCATTCATTCGACCTACTAACCACGCACCATTGGATGCTACGTATTTTATATAACGAGGTGATGCGTGTTTCAATCGAGCACAAATAAATCGATTTAGCCATCACGAGTGATGTCTAAAAATGAACTATAAATTACAAGACGTGTACATTTTAAAAACCATATAAAATACAGTGACTGCATTTGATACGGTTTATAAGACATTTACACTGTAACATATAAATTCCTGACAATGGTTTCACATGAATACTATCATTAACATTAACAAGGGCGTTTTACACCGTCATCAATACTCAACATAATCGCAACGTTTTGGCAGCTAACTGCTTCCGAAACGTTTTGAGGGTTTCAGTAATGGTGTGGTGATGACGGAAGAAGCCCGTGTTAATGTCTGTGATATTATTCAAGACATTTACAGTTTACAATACGATGACATAGTACAGACCTACAATCAAAACAGCACCCACCGTTTAACATTACAACTACGGTAGCATGGCACTTCGTCAGAACCAGAATCCATCGTTTTGGATCGCTACTCTGATTAACATGACCCACACGTCCCGTTTTGGATATTTTAGAAACACAAAATTCAAATTATGACATCGCCTGTGGAGAAACGACGATAGAGAGAGAGAGAGAGAGAGAGAGAGAGAGAGAGAGAGAAAATAGGCCAAAATAATTTGAGAGACACAAATACGAAAATAATAGCAGTGAAGTCAGTGCCATTAGTAGAATACGCTCAAACGCATATTCTATTTACACATGTACGATATGACGAAACTATTAAACAGTCATCTACAAGCCATTTTTTCTGTCCTTCCAGTACGACATGGCACTTGACTACTCCCGTGACGTCTCAGGTCACTACTTCACAACGGATGCGTCTGAACACATACACTGTAAATTAATGACTATACAAACTTAGGTCTACAGTACGCATCGCTGAGAAAGCAAATACACCATGCACATTTATATAGACTGCCTTTCATATTTCACGTTGCCGCCACATTGTCTTATAATCTAAAAAATACCTCAACCAAAAACTGCACATTTTTTAAATCACGTGGAATTTAAAGGTCACCATGATGACGGTGAATTACGCAGTACATAGGTGAAGTGGTCTCCAGTGATTTAATTTACGAAAAGTGAATTATTTCCAAAATTAGGATGGGCAGACACAGGTATGGACATACGACTATGTTAACAGCATATGTTCGTCTTTCCTTCTAGAATACGAAAATCTGACCAAAACATAAGTAAATAATGATAACCAATCACCTGAAGACGGGAGTAAAGCCAAATCCCGAAATGTATTGCTGGTCTGTTTTAGACTACGTTTTACAGCAGTGGGCAATGTCCAACACAACTGGAGCGGAAAATTAGATGGTACGTTTGGTCAGCACGCACGCACGCACGCACGCGCGCACACACACACACACACCGAACATTTCTACGTAATGGTCCGGCTGACTCCGTATGCAAGTTACAGAATGTTTAGCTTTCCCATACCTCCGTTTGGTTTACTCTGTGTAACTGTTCTGTTTTGGGTACCTTTCTGAGATAATCACTAATTTATTTATGACAGCATGCGTCATGGTAAAAATACTGTATGAACGTAAACAAACATTAGTTTTAACTTGTTTGAATAGCAACACTCATGTACACTTCCATTTCCTTATGAGTGTTAAAGTCTACCCAAGAAAGTTTCTGCCTGCCACTACAGGGTAATTACTGGCAGTTTGTATTACTGTTTGCACCTCTGAATTGCGTACTGAGTAAAGGTAAAGTTCACCCTAGAACAAGCCATGAAGGCCCAGAGGGGAAGCACAAGTATAGCTCTACTCTTTCTTTAACCTCGGCACTTGATTGGGGTGGGTGGTTAACGCCACGGCCCGGCCGCTTTACCCCCGGGAAAGAGACCCGGTACCCATTGTACAGGAGGCTGGGTGGGCCCCAGTAACAGTCTGGACGGCTGCGGAATATCTCGCCCCCACCGGGATTCGATCCCCGGACCGTCCAAGCCCGTAGCCAGTCGCTATACCAACTACGCTCTCCCAGCCCACTGCGTACTGGGACCTAACTATATTATCTTCGAAGATAAAATCGAGTGCTGTTCGAAGCAGCTCCGACAGGATAAATACGCGTCTAAAAATTCAATCTGTGCTTAAACTTGCAGTTTTGGAAAATATTTTTTTACTGCAGACGATCATACATGAAGACGAATAAATTAATATGAGGCCCAGTCGTCCTTTCATTGTTCACTCATGCCCCAGCAAATCACAGTACTTCCCTGTTTTACAAGAACGCGTTCTGTAACACCCCCAACGGATGAAAACAAATATTCCCACATTTGGCTATACTTGTACACCACACCTTTAATGATTTACATCCGTCACTCGGAATCATCGTAAGAAAAATAAAGAGCGTACCACTGCTTTCCGATCCCTGTCATGCTAAGTACTTGCTGACTTCTCGGATCGGTCTTCAACTCCGACAATGCCGCCAAGCCAGGCATCTTCATCAGCATGTGTACGCATGCGCAGAAGTGATAAAACCTCTTTGTCTCTAATATCACAGCAAATTCTAACGCGTGGTAAACAAGGTTAAGAACAATACATGAACATCTTGCAACTGAAAGGGACGGATTTCTTGGCACAACTGATGTAATGTGCAGTATAATATTATCATAAACATTTCATATTCCTGTTTCAAACGATCCATTACTTTTACCCAGAAAAAATAAATGAAAACGCCCCATAGCATGCTGCTTTACATTATACAAAAATCAACTTGTATATCTTTAACGCAACATGCATCCCTTAATTTAAGACTTATTACTACTACGAGCTGCCGTGATGTATGGGTCTCATACCACAACTCCGTCCGCCATGTTGTTATCAATGGTGGCAGGGTACGGGGCTACGGGTGTCCTAACGCAGCATAATATTAAAACGAAATTTCATAAAAAGGCGATAGGCCTAAACCAGTTCAAATGCTGGGAGGACACACACACACACACACACACACACACACACACACACATCCAGACGGCACAGTGGCCTCATAGGCCTACTTTTCCCCTTAAAAGATTCAAGTGGGCTGAAAACAGACTGTGATTATTTTCGCACATTGTACTACACGGTAAATTCAGGGGATTTAACGTATGTGCTACGGGCAATAAAAAATTAACTTAATTCGGCGTAAACTAGATTATTTTATGCACGTGTCACACGTATGAGACACGTACCGTCTACAGGAAACGTCGTTAAATATACAAATAATCAGCAAGGACTACGGCAGCTTTCGCAAGTACGAAACTGTCACACGTCACCCACACTCACTTCTCTTGGTGCGCACGCGAAACGCCGAGAGTCGTTCCTATGATTCTACCGGTCACGTACGACACCAATATATCTAGACAATATTAGCAAGAGCCAGTTTCGCAATACTTTGATCTACATAATCTTATCTGGCGAGACATTTCAACGGCAAATTTGTCAACCGTGTAAAACATCACCTTCACGAAATTCAACCTCTCGTTCCAGACATTACCGCGCCTCAATGGATACGTCGTTGGAATCCACGATTTGTTCGCTCGTCAATCAAGGACCTGCAAGAACAACTCTGCATCGACAGTACTTACTTCCATCAGCAGTTTGCAGTTATATACGAAGTACAAAGCAGCCAAGCCAACACAGTACCGAGCAACAATACTGTAACAGACTACATGATTCCAATTCTGTACACACACGAACTTCCAAAATACGTATCTGTAACTTCAAGGATCATATAGGATACTTTTCGGTCAGACGAGTTCTCTACATAGATTCAGTTACACTGTACACAACAAGTACAGTGTTAAGTACCACAAGTTGGTGGACAACACCAGCCACTCTAGTTTGCCTTTCTGTCAAGGCTGAACTTATTTTCTGAAACACGTAAAACACTCATTAAACAGGCAGAGAGTTTCCATAATGCAGTATTATTACCACTCTTTGCCACTTGTTTAGGTTTATACTGTTACCATTCTACGCCACTTGGTCGGTCTACTGTTCACACAAAAGACCGTTACCAAACGAAAACCATGAAATACTCAAGTGATCTCAAGGGCTAAGTCTCTGGATTGGAATGGAGATAATATAAAACCGCCCGACTGCTGAGACACAAACAGGGCATTCTTACCACAGTTTCTCGCACTGTCACCTCGAGGCAGAAAAGACGATGGAAGTAATCAGAGTTTTCCCGAAAACGACCTAAACTGACATGTATACAATTAAACGCATGAGTAACATTAAAGCAGGCTGTAAAACAATGACACAAACTAATTCTGCCCCAGGAATGTCTGTAAAAATGACATACACTAATCACGCCTACAAACACTCAGAATGCTACACTAAACTGATGCACCAGAAAACAGCACTCACTAGCCTACACATCAGCGACACTCACGCCACGTTATGTCTGAAACAGTAGTACCTGCAAATAAGAAACGGGACACTCAGTGAGTTACTGCCATTATCAGCGCGTGATAAACATCGCATAATAAACATGGCAGATATTACTTAAGTAGATAAGGAACGCAAGCAAATCTACATAATATAACTGCACCATTCCATCAACACAAATTATGATGACGCATCAAGACAGTTGCAACCTACCCAATAATTATCACCAGTCAATCCTAATGGACGCGAAACATGCAAATCTTAGTCTATGTTTCTCTCTATTCTCCTGTGTTGGATTATACGAATAGTGGCCTGTCGATGAGCCGATCCCCATCCAAGGAAAGGCAAGAAACTTATGTAACACCAACAAATGCACTATTCTATACAGTCGAACTCGGTTATGACGTCATGAACGGGACTGCATATGTTGTGTCGTTATAACCGAGGAGTATAATGTTATGGTTAACAGTGACGAATTAATTGGTACCCCTGAAAAATCACTCTCTAGGCGATGTGTCGTATAAACCGATGTCGGTATAACCAAATTCAACTGTATTTTGCAATATTATTATGAATAGAATAGAGAATAAGTCCAGTTCATTTGTGTTTTTTTTTAATTGGTGAAGGGCCCCGCAGCAGGCGCTACGGACGCACCGCAGCCCTAAGGCTTATCGTGCAACCCTGTGATGATGGTGACGCGTCCTCTCGTTACGCTTACCACTGTTTCGGAAGAACCTGCTGCCTACATCTTCAGGGTGCAATCTAAGAGACCACAATTTAAATTTTATGCAGTGAAGACTTCATATCAAAATAACTATACTCTACACGTGGCTTACAGAGAACCTCAGTCCGTTTTATAAAACACGGCGATTCTCCTAGCCTGCAACATAAGCCACAACAAACATTAAAAGACTCAAAATTAACCGGGACATTACGGCAGCCGCTTGTATAGCAGCAACTTGCACTGGATATTATAGAAAGCCGATGGCTTCCATAAACAACGCGTATGCTTTGACACAGGCCTATGCTTCTAAGCGAACCATCTAGACTTACAAATGTCAATAGAAAACCCACCGAAATTGTACAATAATTATAACCTGGATATCGAGACATGCAGTTAAACTGAAATAATGGAACATTTCATAACCACCACCACAGACAACAGAGCGGCTTCCTTCAAGGGTAGATTGAAAGAGATTATGCTAGCAGTCGTTCAGTGCGGAGAATTACACGTACGGTTACTTTCCTCACTTCTACGTTTACCGCCTGCCGTTTGTATGGGATTAGGAAAAAAGGTTATTCTTAAAATGTGAATTCTGAAAGGACTTTTCGGGATTAGCTGGCCTGTTCCTCTTATCGCTTGTATGTAAATAGGACCCACAGTGCACTGTGGCGTTCGGTCTGGCTTGTCACTGTTACTGCGTAAGGACATGATGCAATATACAAAAACACTAATCACCAACAAATGCATAAAGAGAGTTTTATCATCAATTGTAACACACTCCTACATGTTTCGACCCTGCTGGGTCATCTTCAGGGAAAACGTTTTGTTATCGTTACATTAAGGTTGCACTTTATAGTTGAGTGAGAATGTGCTGTTGACTGTGCACTGCGTTGTTTTTGGAGACGTGAACTCTCTGTGGTCCCGGCTTGTAAGCCGGGACCGATAACAAAAAATCCTCCCTGAAGATAACCCAGCAGGGTCGAAACATGTAGGAGTGTGTTACAATTGATGATAAAACTCTCTTTGTGCATTTGTTGGTGATTAGTGTTTTTGTGTAATATAGTGCACGGACGTGGAACACATTAAATGATGCAATATATTTCATCATCGGCCTACATACGAATTATGCTCATTTATCTGTTGGGCGTTATTTCCACGACGTGCATAAAATGAACGCAGAGTGAATGGGACGTCGTGTTTGTCGGTCCGTTAATACGTTACGTTTTCACAGCTACTGAACAGAATTTGAATTGGTAGCCCAAACAGAAAGCTGCCACGAGCATTTCAGTTTAGCTGAAATCAGCAGGCCTACAGTGCAAGCGACGCTTTGCCTGAAGCCGAATCAGATAACAGTGCCAAAATATGCAAGTAAAAATGTTGTAATACATGATTCTGTCTATTAAGCAATAAGTTAAGTCAGACCCCACGCCAGTACAAGCTATAGGTTATAGCATACAAGATAAAAGAGTTCATTAACCTTTAAAGCCCAGTGGTTACTTCGTATGCCACCAGGTTTAATATTAAAAAATTTTAAGTTCTGCCCACAGAGTACATTTAAGTGTTTTGCATGGATCTCAAAACAAACAGCGACTATTTCCCTATACAACATTCACTGCCTGGTTTTTATAACTGAGGGGGAGTGTTCACTGTGAGGGACGAACTGAATATTGGTACGCAATTCAGGATAACGTTAGTCTTGAAAGGGTTAAGAGCTACCTACCTACAACTCCACAATAATAAAATTGGGCGTTAAACCCTCGAACATGCGTAACTCAACAATGGTATCAAATTACTTACCATCAATCTCTGTACATTACTTGCATTAAAAAAACTGACTTTGGAAAACAAAACTTTCGTCAAAAAGTTTTTTTTTTGTTTCTTTACTGCACAAACTTCTACCACTTAAGGCTCGCAACTTTGCTATAGAACGTAGCGACCGTCATTTATTTGCGGTTTATTTACGAACGCTGTTACGCCTCGCATTACAGGCTATAGCCTCGAACGGTAGGCTGACCAGTGACTGGTGTGAAAAGCGGCCGCGGCCATATTTGAGATACTAACCCGGAATTTGCCTGGTGGGACTGACAGAAGTCACAGAAAACTCTAGCTAGAATAGTCGATATCCAGGTACAGATTCGAACAGAGCATCGTCCAAAGAGAAGCAATTCATAAGCGTTACCGATTCACCCATCTTAGTCGGCGGCGAGAGTCAATGCTATTTACAGTGCGTGTTAGACCGGATACAATGTTCCAAAAGAGAAAAAGCATGTAAAAATTATGGGTATTCGCCGTTATTTATTTATTTATTTATTTACTTATTTATTTGTTTATTTATGGTTAGTCCAACGGCGCTGTCGGTAGCTGAGGACAGGATGAAGAGCGAATAATGAATACGGAGGGATGTGGAAGGAAACAGCAGTGACAATGTGAGGCACTATATGGTAGCAAGCATCTTTTACATTTCTGCTACCGGTATGACCAACTGCAACGCCTAGACTTCATATTCCAAGGATCCTTAGTTTCCATCTTATCAGCCCCAATAAAAAGGGTTGTTTCAGCACCATCTAATAGCCCAGTTATTAATGGCCTGAAGATCTTGAAGTCGATACAGCAGTTTATACGGTCTAATTTAATAATAATGCAATTCATAAGACCAAACATTAAAAAAAACCACAAAATAAGATTCGTTGTACAAATGGCACTACGTGTACATTTTTCTGCACATAACCCACACTAAAATGGAAGTTTCTGTCCTTAATACAGGTGTATTTACGCCTACAGTAATCCTGTCAAAGTGCGCGCCTATCAATTAACAGGGCTTGCAACAAGCTAAGGAAAAGTGTTTTCCCCTCCTCAAGCCATAATAATCGTGCAATTAAATCATGCCTCTCGTGTAATAAAGAATGAGTAATTACTGGGACAATCATTATAATTCTTACCACAATTCAATGATAACTACATATTGTAAGAGGAAAAAAAACTAAATTATATTACTTGTACTTTTGGTACTTATTTCGTTACGTTTTAAGAAAAATTCTTATCTGCCGAGAAGCGATAAGGAAATCACAAAGAGAGTAAAACACAGTTCATGGAAGTCCTGGAGTCTGTTGAAGCAACATCAACTATAAACATTAACCCACTTACACTACGTTTCAGATTCAGTTACTTCACAAACACAAACAAACACACACACACACACACACACACACACACACACACACACACACACACACACACACACACACACACAGAACAAAAAGAAATAATGAATATAATTTCTTTATTCTAACTCCCTCGGTAGGCCTACAAATTAAGGCATCACACATATAACCAAGCCTTGACAAAAAGAAGGGGGCAGGGTGGCAGGGGAGGGATAAACTTCATAATAAAAGTACTATGAATACATTTAATACATGGCAGACATCCGCGTGTTGTTTGAGGCGTGAAAATGTATACAGCTATTCTTCTATTCGTTTCAACCATCAAGTTTTCAGTCTGCATCAAGGTTCCGTCGGTCCGTCCGAGTGCCCGCCATTGTGTTCCGCGGCCATTCCTCAAGGCATTGTGGGGGCCATTCGCCACACAAGCACCGCCTTGTATTATGCGAGCCACACAACGCAGTCTAATAATCAAATACAGTTTTGCGTCGACGATTTTAAAATACAACTCGTAAGTACGGACATACAGCAAGGGAAATAACGTAATTAGGAGAAAACTTCCTCACGGACTGCATTCTGGACTCCAGAAACTCAACGCCATCACTAAGAAAAGTTAGAAAATGCACGTACAGGAGAACGATTCCGACACACGCGCTCTCTTATTTCAAAAACCGGAACGTACAGGTTATCCTTGTGCACCCCATGAAGCCACATGGTGCAGCGGAGGTATAGTTCCACCCACTTTAACCTCGGCACTGGATGTAGGTGAGTGGTCAGCTTCACTTTCCGGCCGCTTTACCCCTGTAGAAAGCGTTCCCGTTACCCATTACGCAGAAGGCTGCGTGGACTACAGAGTCAGTATGGAGGCTTTGGAGAAGAAATTAACCCTTTAAAGACGAAGCGTATCTGTTTTATATAAGGACTCAACGCGTACCGCGCTGTAAACACTCTCCACTTCGGTTATAAAAACCAATCTCTTAATGTTTTGTAAGGTAAAAGTTGCTGTTTGTTCTGAGATCCGTACAAAACACATAAACGCAATGTGGGCACCACGTAGAATTTTTGAATGTTAAACCTGGTAGTACGTAAAGTCACCGCTAGGCTTTAAAAGGTTAAATCCCCTCTCCCTGTTCGGAATCAAACCACGATTCTTCGGTCTTGAAGCCCGCAGCCCAGTTACTACCCCGACTATTCTATGACAACTTCGAAAACAGGAAACCTTATAAAAATGAATATTTGGCATGAAATATAATATATACAGCCGAACCCGGTTATAACGATATCGGTTTATATGACACCTCGTCTATACAGTCAGATACTCTGTGGTACCAATTAATTTGTCACTGCTGACCATACTATTACACTCCTCGGTTATAATGACATTCGTTTATAACGATACAAAATATTCAGTCCCTGTCATGACGTTATAACCGGGTTTCACTGTATTTCGTTTCTGTCTACGACTTCTGTTCGACTCATTTTTCGTTACAGCAAACATTTTTCGAGGTTTCGAGTTAAGCTCAAGATACGCGAAGAAAGGCCAGGAAGTCGGCCTGTGAATTATCCCTTAGTAAGTCCGGTTTTAACCAAAACTACAACGTTGCAACAAAACTCTGTAAAGCTGCCCAGTGCAAGATGTCATGACAAACCGTTTAGCGATTTTGGAGCTATGAGGACAGCCGGACGAACTGCCACACACTGCGGAACTGTTGGGCGAATTTGTGAAACATCTCGTTGCGAAATCACAACAAACTCGACTTCATTTTTTGTTGAAGGAAGTCAAACGCGATCGGTTTCGCGCATGGTGTTACAAACGAGGATGACACGCGATGACTACATGCCTGCTTCCAGAGACCGTACGTGGTCACCAAAATGAGTACACAATCGACAGAAAGTCGAAAACTTCACGAAAATCATATCCGCTGTATACAAGACCACAATGCAGTCGAACCATCTGATCGCTGATTTCAGGCTTCCGCCGCGATGCTGATGAGATCTCAGCTCTTCTGGGGTATTACGCTGCGTCAAATGGTAATACTTTACCAAGGTTTCGGTAGAGCGCATATCTCATGTGATCGCTGTTTACCACAAAAACTCGCTGCTTCAATATCATTAAATAATCTATTAACAATCCACAACTCGTTGAAATCTGTTCAAGGATTAAAGGAATTAAAATAGTCACATTAGGCGGGTTTTTATTTAAAAAGCTTTCACTATTAACAGGCCTACCTTTATATGGTTAGCGTGCAATTCTTAATATTTAAAGGCAAGAAAGGACGGCTGTTCGAAATGAGAGGAGGCGGAACACGTTTCGTCGTCTTCATCTTCTTCTTTTTTCTACTACTACTACTACTACTACTCCTATCACTACTACTACTATCACTACTACTACTACTACTACTACTACTACTACTACTACTACTACTACTACTATCACTACTGCTACTACTCCTATCACTACTACTACTACTACTACTATCACTAATGCTACTACTATCACTACTACTACTACTATCACTACTACTACTACTCCTCCTATCACTACTACTACTATCACTACTACTACTATCACCACTACTACTATCACTACTCCTATCATTACTACTATTACTACTACTATCACTACTACTACTATCACTACTACTACTACTCCTCCTATCACTACTACTACTACTATCACTACTACTATCACCACTACTACTATCACTACTACTACTATCACTACTATCATTACTACTACTATCACTACTACTACTACCACTACTACTACTATCACTACTACTACTACTATCACTACTGCTACTACTCCTATCACTACTGCTACTACTCCTATCACTACTACTACTATCACTACTACTACTACTACTACTACTACTACTACTCCTATCACTACTACTACTATCACTACTACTACCACTACTCCTATCACTACTACTACTACCACCACTACTCCTATCACTGCTACTACTATCACTACTACTACTACTACTATCACTACTACTACTATCACTACTACTACTACTCCTATCACTACTACTACTACTACTATCACTACTACTACTACTACTACTACTACTCCTATCACTACTACTACTACTATCACTACTACTACTACTACTACTACTACTACTACTACTCATATAATAATTTGCGCCATATTACACGGGTATCCTGTCAGTGAGCCGCAGCCAAACTTTGTCAGTAGGGGTCATCACGTTCACAGCTTCACGGAAGAGGCAAGTGAAATTAAACGCGCGCCATCTTGGTACTTGAAGATGTGTGCTTTTCCCACAATGGCCGCCTTCTGCAATTCTGCGTTGAAGTGTTTACTAGGGATGTCACTTAAGCACCTGCGAAACACCGGTGCAATTCCGACCACATTTTAACGAAGGCATCTCCCGTGCAGTGTGGACAGTGTTATGGAATAATCTGTGCGTTATTCTGTAAATATTCTCTATTTTTTGTATCATCATCATCATCATCGTCGTCGTCGTCGTCTTCATGTTTCCTCTGGATTCACAGGGGGTTTAGCTGGTTTTAAACAGTACGGGCTTTCCAACTCTGCTAAAGTATTCCCGACTGTACGACGTGTGTTACATATTACTGCCCTGTGCATTATAATATACAGACTACGGCAAAGAATGACCAGTTCCAAGCTGCCGTGAGGATGTTTGTAATAATACCCGTTCTGGATAATACTAACGGTACTATATACACGGCTTTCAGTTGCCGTATTCGTATGAGCTCCTCTTTTAGGTCCGCACATTTCTGGAGCTTGTCAGCGCTGGTGTTGTGGAGGTTGTGACTGTTGGTAATTCCTGCATCTATTGCATAAGCTTTCTTGATGGTTTTGCCAAGCATGACTATCTCCGACCTAACGTTACGGACAGTCCGATTACTTGTTATGCATTTGTCATAGTATAGCTTATAGCATTGTGGCTCATGTTTATAATACGGTGTTAGTCTGCCCTTTGACTGTCCGCATTTGATAGGAAATTCTTGATGGAGGTGTTGGTTACTTGACTGTGACGATCGCAGTAATCAGCTCCAGTTAATGCACGGCATGCACCACTTATGTGTTCAATAGTTCCTGAGTTCTCCCGACATTTTCAGAAGGTGTCGTTGATAATATTCGAATCCTTCAAAATGTAACTTCTTACAGGCCTAATTATTGACATTAATCACCCGGTCCTGGAAGGCTATCGTAAGTCCAGTCGTTTCTGGAAATAATTCGCCAATCTTCAGGCATGCGTTTGATGCTGTATCATCATCATCATCATCATCATCATCATCATCATCTCCTTTATGCAGTGTATTCACGCTTATAAACCTCAAACAAATAATGTTTCTAGGGTATACGGCGTCGCAGCTATTCCGCGCGTACTGTTAATGGTGCATATAACGCTGTCTTCAATATTAAACTCTTTAGTGCTTCTACATTAGCACTTTCCGCAGTGTGTGTGCTGTGCCCAATATAGCTGTTTTCTGTAGTTCCTTGATATCGTGCTTTCCTGGTATGCTGCTCAAGTATTTTCTGAAGGATTTTGAAATGGTTCCAGTTGCCCCTATTATTACTGGTATTATTATTATTATTATTATTATTATTATTATTACTATTGCCTTTCTAAGACGTTTACTTTAACAGGTCTATATTGATTTTTCAACAATACGGTGTAACTAATGTTTACAACACCAAAACCGGCTTCTGACATTGCACACTATATACGTGTAGCCGATACAATAGACGGTTCTTATCTCCAGGTCTAATTCTTCCAGATGACGATAGACGCATGCGAGATTAATGCTGCTTCTGATACCACGATGAGTTTAACAGCTCTTCCGAGGTTCACATATCGTTAACTTCTTGCGCCAAATTCGCATATTTATTAATTTTTTCAGGCATATTCCCCCCCCCCCACAGCGCTGCTTAATGGGACTGTCATGTCAATCAAGTATAGTTTTTTTCTAATTACACTTTGTCCGGTGTTTTCAACAATAATTACCGTTCTAGCCTTGCTTTCCATAACACCGCACATGCATAATTGATTAACAAGCCGACAGACAGACAGACAAACTAACTATTAACAAGCCGACAAACTGACTGACTGACTGACTGACTAACTAACTAACTAACTAACTAACTACACCGACCACTCCTTCTTACCACGCCAGTTACGAAATTCTACGACATTTACGAAGCCCCAAGCTTCGTCATCGCGTTCTCCAGAATACGCCAGTGGTCCCTGCTCTGAGCCAGAACAATCCAGTCACTATATCTTTATGAATTACTAGAATAGTATCATTATGCCTACGCCGAAGTCTCCGAAGTGGTCTGTCGCCTTCATGTTCTCGGATTAAAATTCTATATATGTTTCTGAACTACCTGATGCTAGGTACACGCCCCGTCTATCGAATCCGTGTCGATTTGGTCGCCCTAATATTTGGCGAACGGTACTAGGCACAGCATTCATTTCGTAATTCACATTTTTATTGCTAACATGAGACGAATTTCGCCAATATAATTATTACCATCATCACTTGGACCTACAATCAACTTGTAACATTTCAAAAAAAAATTCTGCAAAAGACAAAAAGTTTCTGAAAAACTTTTAAGACTCATGCTGCCCTCTACTTGCTTCCGCCTGCATGAAGAGATCAGCGAGTGCCATATGACCACACTACTTCAGGCACTAAACTGTTCTATAACCTTGCATTCACAGAGTATTAACCCTCTGCAGTTTCACGATGTCTCCAGGTTGCAAAAATAAAATTTACAAAAAAAAAATCCTAAAAAAGTAATACAATTGAACTAAAAAGACAATCTGACATTCGGTTCTCACAGTTCTGTCAACACGGTAACTGCTCACTTTGTGTATACATACTCGGAATACACTCAATAAACTGCTGTTTCCTGCGCGAACCTGGCACACGCAATCAAAGGGACATAGAGCACTTGAGTAAGAACAACCTCAATTAACGAATACCGAATTCACGAACTTAATGTCTTCCAAACACACATTAAAGCGCAAAACCTCTCGACTCACAATGCCATGCACTTGAATCGTTATTGAAGCTAGCCTAAGTTTTGACGCTACCTCCAATTCCAAGTGACCAGACCAAGTGAATTCCTCCAGACCAAGTGAATTTTATGCTATTCATTTCCGTGCATATGATCGATACAGCACACCAGAGGCAACTTATGCACCATATTACTGTTTATTTATTTAACCTGTGTCTTTTAGTCCCATGACACAAACACCTTGGAATTACATGAGTAAGTAAAACCATCTATACCCGTCTTATGGAAATTAGGTTATACAGCTATTTGTAACGCAGTTTTTCTTACTTTTTGCTTGTTTAAAACAGATTAGGGACGCCAGGCCAGAAACAGCACCATAGCATCAAAACAAGCACAAGAACATTTACAGAAGATTTTTAACATTTTTAATAGTTTTAACATTTTATAATTCACATTTTAATACACATCTTATTTAATTTGAAGTAGCCCCCTTGGTAACGGCATAATTATTGCCGAAACATGTCGGGGAGATGAACTAAAAGACAAAGGTTAAATAAATAAACAGTAATATTGTATGTAAGTTAGCTCTGGGGGTTTTCCTGTATAGACCAAGTGAACAGAACGCCGTCGTCAGAGTGGAGAGAATACTATATCCAGGCTTCCAACAAAACCATTTTAATTGACGTTAAAAACCTGACGCTTGCATCCTCATTTAAATAACTGATTTTTCTGCTCATCAGTTGGCACATTCGCTACTGAAGAGGTGATGATTTAGATGGTACTGAAGTAGAAACATAAATCAACTAAAGAAATCGTTATAGAATTTGAAGTTGCCAGAAAGAAGGTCACTACGACGTGAATTGTTGAAACACCAAAACGGAATCAGCGGACAATTCTTTATAATTACTACAAAGAAAATAATGCACGTACTATACACGCAGATGTAATTACACGTTGGCAATGCAACTGTGTTTATCAGACCAAGTCTCAGCTCGTCGTGTCATAGGATCCGGAAGTACAAAACAGACACGTCCCAGCGGTGGCTAGACCGGGAGTTGACCGGGATGCTTGCGGGGGAGGTCAAAGCGATCACTCGTGCATGATGCGTATAGCTAGCCAGTTCATCAACGCTTCACTTCACAAGCTTTCGTTACATGATTTCCAAATACTTTCACAGTATATATGGTATTCCGCTACTTCCGTTTCAGTCGGCACGATGAACAAAAATTACGTGAAAAATATTTTAACCCTTTAAGACTAAGCGTATCTGCTTTATATAAGGACTCAGTGCGTACCGCGCTGTAAACACTCTCCACTTCGGTTATAAAAACCAATCTCTTAATGTTTTATAAGGCAAAAGTTGCTGTTTGTTCTGAGATGCGTACAAAACACATAAACGCAATGTGGGCACCACGTAGAATGTTTTAATGTTAAACCTGGTGGTAAGTAAAGTTACCGCTAGGCTTTAAAAGGTTAAATACCCCGCAAATGTTCAGAGTTTAATCACCATATGCAAAAGATGTTACTGGAAAAAACATGATCTGTGGATATTTTACTTTGTACACTAACAGCCTGTAGAGTTCTGTCATCACTCTAAAATCATCCAATCACTATTTCCTGCAGCCGTGTACTTTCCTGCACCGCTGCAAGAAACAAGAAAAGCTTCACAAAAATATCTAAATTTTCAGGTTTTAATTATGATGTGACACCGTGTAGACTTGTGGGTCGATACCGCTGTTTCGGGAAGAACCTCCTGCTGCCACCTTCAGGGTAAGAATTCGGTAACAGCCAACAAGGCTAGACGATGTCGCACATCCGAAGACCAAAGTTGAAGAAGAAAAATTAGTGTGTCCGCAAGTCAAGAACTTTTAGTTCTGTAAAGGCAATTTTCGCCGATTCCAGTGCCCGCCGCGCGGTCTAAGGCGTAGGTCTGCGGCCGCTCGTTTACTGGGATTGCGGGTTCGAATCCCGCCGGGCGCATGGATGTCTGTCTATTGTGAGTGTTTTGTGTTGTCATGTACAGGTCTCTGCTGGAAGGAACGTTCGCTCCAGCAGACATCATTACATCGTACATAGTATACAACGTACCATAAAAAGACTGCATCAATACTGCCGGTTGCCGCATTGATCCACTACATATTTCTTCTATAAAACAGACATCTCTTCCAACTTAGTGTTTTAATAGTTATACTTGGACACTTCTAACTACTGGAATATATGCATTTAAAAATATTATTCCTTACAGAGAATAATGGATAATTATAGGTTTTTTATATTTTTAACTGTAAAGGGAAGGCCTCCACCTCAATATACATTTTTCTTTTTATGACCTTGTAATTTCTAACTGATGATGGCCAGCGTAGGCTGCCGAAACATGTTGCAGAGATAATAAACGGCGCATGTGACAAGTGTTGTGTTTACTCTGACCAAAATTGAAACAGTACAGTCGATCTGCCATCATCTTTCAGGTTTTACTTGGATACCTCGTAAATAATGCCTCACCACAAAACAACAACGTAACAGTGACAGTGCAGCTCCAGACACAGGCTCATAGCAGCACAGAGGACAAGTATTTATTACACATTCATAATACTCACTCCATTACTAAGTGCACTGTTTTAGCCTATGACGAATACTGCCTATCAGGTTAACTTCATTATGTCACATGCCGAGACAGTAGGACGTTCAATGAGATATGGAAGTGACAACATGAATGGCGAGTTGGGTGAAAGAGGTATAAGCCCAAGGTTTCCGTTGCAACGTGCCAAATAACTGTTGCTTTGAATGAGAAAATCTTTAAAAAACAGGATACATGGCCACGTCCGACATAGGAGCAGTGAATGTTTCGAATGAGTCCAGTCGATTGAAAGACAATGTTTGACCTTTGGCAGAAACAGATAACTAAAGAACACTAATTTATAAAAACTGTGAGTTACACAAGGCACCAATTAATCCTTTAAAGACGAGGCGTATCTGTTTTATATAAGAACTCATTGCGTACCGCGCTGTAAACACTCTCCACTTCCGTTACAAAAACCAGTCTCTTAGTGTTTTATAAGGCAAAAGTTGCTGTTTGTTCTGAGATCCGTACAAAACACATAAACGCAATGTGGGCACCACGTAGAATTTTTTAATCCTGAACCTGGTGGTATGTAAAGTTACCGCTAGGCTTTAAAAGGTCAATGCAACAGGTTAGGATGCAAATATGACAACGGAGACAAGAAATATGTTCAACATTTTTGTCGAAAAAGTTTGGAAAATGGCCACTTGGAAGACCAAGAGGTGGTAGGATAACACTGAGAAGGATCTTGGAAAGAAAAGCTGACAGCATCTGAAAATGTAACTGGCTCAGCATCGTGTCTTATGGCGAGTTCTTACAGACCTATGCGGTACTGAAGCTTCCAGTTTCACTAGCAGGCACAAGTTGATTACTTGCATAATTTAAATCCAAGAAAATCTTTTTTACGTAAAGCACTCCAAATGTACATGTACTAACTAGAACTAGGTTAAGATGTATGTTGGGCTGTATGCGACTTCAGATTTGAGGTTCTCACAGCAGTGGAGCGGCCAAGAACACAGTCTACTGGGACGGGGCGCCATGTCATTGGGCAAACAGTTCCAGACGTTTCGACGGACTGCTTGACCATGAAGACGAAGACATAATTCTTCGAAACGTCGAAAATACTCGGCCAGCGACACCCGTCATGTCCCAGAAGACATAAATATTTCAGCACACGGTATTTGAAAGGTTTCGGTGATAACACAGCACAAGCCGACAGCATGGTAGCAGAGCAGCGTTATTAGAAATATTAAATTACAGTAACAAACTTGAAGAAGCGGAATTTCACATGTCACTTCTAACATGTATCGTTTTCTAAAACGCAGTCTTGCTTAAAAGTCTTGCACTTGTGTATACTTAGTAAAAAAAACAAGAGGTTACTGAATAAATTTACAGAAACGTGACCACGTGGAGCACAATTCGTCACGTACAACGCAGTAATACCAACCTTCTGAGACCTACATTGCGCCGCTTAACATGTGGACATACTTAATATTAATACAGACGCAATCTAATGCTTTCACATTAGTGCCAACTCAATTGCTTGTGCACGCCCTAGACAAACGGAATTTCGCACATTACCATCAAGATATACCATTGCAACTTAAGACTACACTGACTATACAAAAATTTTACTAGAAGCGGCAACAGCTTACATTCCGACGAAAACTAGGTTACACACAATCAGTTATTAGCCCAGTAGCGCCAACAAATACTACAAGTCTGCAAAACAATCAAACGCAATACAAACCTCGCAGCACGAACATGATTACTTCAATCTCAACGAACGGTGACATGCCAGTTATTTCTACACGACACTCGGGCTTGTAATGATACACTGATTGCACTTCCAACTAAAAGAGGACACAGTCTATGTCACAATATGCAATTAATAACACAAATTCCGCAACCCGATCACAGACTCCACAGGACTAATAAATTCACAGATGTAAAATTACATGACACTAACACACACCACACACAACTTGCTCCTTAACACAAACAGTACAGTGTTCAAATCAACGAGCTCAATATGTAACAGCAACACGAAGCATTCCAATAATCCTCGGTCCACTTCAAGCGAGCAAACAAATCAGCACTGTCCTTCGTCCAACCATACAGCAACAGCCATCCCTCCATACTTGGACTCTACATAATGGGCAACAAGTTTTAACCCTTCCGTAGCATCCAGTGGTCAACCACATGCCATAATGACTAGTATTACGATGAAAAGTCACACGCAGGTGCAGTAAATGTCAGAGCAACCATAAATAACCACAGGACGCTAAAATATTCTAGAGGAAGTGAGACCAAAAATGCTCCCAAAGGCCACTCGAAGCAGTAAGGGTAGGACGCGCAGCCTCCACTACCAGGATTCTGTCGTCCACCACCACGCCTGTTTCGCAAACAACGAAGCGACCATTAGAGTAGTCCACCAAACAGAAGAGAAATGCTGTGGGCTAGTCGGGTAATATTCTACCATAAAAGAGGGAGCAACAACAGTTGGTAAAAAGAGGCAGCTTTATGCGGTCAAAACCCCTTGCTGATGATGCAGAATGTCCCTTTGTCAGAAATATTTTTGTTATTTTCAGCAGAATCACCCTGAGTTTCAAAAAATCTTCTTCTTCCCTTGTTTATATCGTATCTACCAAGAGTACAATCCGAACCAAACGATTCGTGATTTCGATAGGCCGCCAGCGATAAGCGGTGGAAACACAATTCAAATGGAAGTAGAAGCAATGGATTTTCACTTTCACCTGTAGTACTGACTCTTAGGTGTCAAAAACTGTTACGGAAATTGTAAACCCACTTCTAAGTTTGTGTTATAATACGAACATACGAGCGCAGTGGACATACCCGGTTGTTGGTCTGAAAAATAGGGCATAGGCCTTCTACAGTAATCGTCAACCTATCATTTGCACTAATGTAGGGGACAGTGCGGATTCGAAGTGGAATTTTGAAGGCGGAAGACTGCATTTCTCAAAAATTTCACGGCTTCACAGCCGTGGGACAACACCGTTCTCCGCTGTGATAAAAACGCTTATCATCACATGCATACATTCGTATTTTTGCTTACAGGCCCTATATGAACAAAGTGTGGACCCATGGGGGCAATGCACAGTGCGTGTTACTCGCTGTGCCATGTGCCAACATTTACTGCCTCACCCACAGCTCTCCAACCTTACTCCCTGTTACTTGTTACATTAACCCTTTAAAGACGAAACGTATCGGTTTTATATAAGGACTCAGTGCGTACCGCGCTGTAAACACTCTCCACTTCGGTTATAAAAACCAGTCTCTTAATGTTTTATAAGGCAAAAGTTGCTGTTTGTTCTGAGATCCGTACAAAACACATAAACGCAATGTGGGCACCACATAGAATTTTTTAATGTTAAACCTGGTCGTATGTAAAGTTACCGCTAGGCTTTAAACGGTTAACGGCCTATCATCAGGTTCATATACGGGGGCGGGGGCGGCGGCGGGTTCTTGTTACCACAGAAGGATAAACTTCTTCAGATTCGTGTCTAATAACGAAATTTTGCATTAGCGATGTTTACCTTTCGGGTTCTATTATAAGCTTTAGTAGCAACAGTCTCAGTAGCAAAAAGGTTAATAGGCCTATAATGTTCGGAATATTTCGTAAAATTAGACATTAATAAATGTACCCCAAGCTTAAAACACTGCGGTGTTGAAAGAAGTGAACTTCATACACGTATTTTTATAATACCGATAATGGTTTATAATTAACGCAGAAACATGTTGCATAATACCTATTTAACCCTTTAAAGCCTAGCGGTAACTTTACATACGAACAGGTTTAACATTAAAAAATTCTACGTGGTGCCCACATTGCGTTTATGTGTTTTGTACGGATCTCAGAACAAACAGCAACTTTTGCCTTATAAAACATTAAGAGACTGGTTTTTATAACCGAAGTGGAGAGTGTTTACAGCGCGGTACGCACTGAGTCCTTATATAAAACAGATACGCTTCGTCTTTAAAGGGTTAATCACTGCAAAGTTCAGTTGTGATTAAGCCCCCGCATTTCTCCCTTTGAAACAATATTAGGATTCGCTTTCTTTCTTTCCCTCCTTAATTCCTTCCTTCCTTCCTTCCTTCCTTCCTTCCTTCCTTCCTTCCTTCCTTCCTTCCTTCCTTCCTTCAGACGTTCCAATGCTGGCCTAGCAAGCAACACACTTTAACAGTCAGTCATGCACACACGTAAGCAAGCCATTTCCATGCACAATTTACACCAGGTGGCCTACGTATCCTGTGTTCTATTTGCCAGATACAACAGCTCCAACCGTTTCACACTATCGTCACGTAGGCCTGTTATCATTTCAAAGACATGAACGCATCCTTCTCACACCCGCAGGTGTGCTCACGATCTAGCACAGTACAAACATTTAACATGACCACAACTGCGCTTTTTTGAGATCGATTACGACACCAAATTTCAGAATGCTTCATTAAGCGTCGTTAATGTAACTCCCACCTTAGAAGCACACAGGACTGACAAGTAAATATTATTAATGGTAGAAAACTAATACGTGCGAAAGTGGCACCATGTTCATAGCAACTTTTATAAAAATCCGTTAACACGTACAACAGTTATTAACAGACAGACAGAAAGACAGACAAAAAAAAAAAAAAGAAATGTATCTTTCGTTGTTAAATGAACAATTTGTTTACTGTCCTCCTATGGACCCCCATACACAATTACGAAGGCATACTTTTTTATATACACAAACACCTTACACACCCACCGAGGACAACTTTAAGAAACTAGTTTTCCTGTTTCAGCACAATTCGTACTGCCGGGGTGTAACACTTATCACCTTTGTCATCTCTCTTGACAGTCATTTTTAGAGGCTGCATTGACCTAATCAGATACAATGCTTCAGTCATCAAAACAATCCCGCCTGATTGGGGGACAGTGACAAGTAAACCGGTAAATGTACAAACCTACATGTCATATAATGCCTGAACACTTGGCACGTCAATTTTCAACACCGAATATTAATAATCTTACACCTGTACTGACGCGCAGGGATTGTTCATACTCATAATTCCCAAGCGTCTTTCAAAATAATAAAAAAAGGACTCTTTATAATTCTTAACGTGCAATGCGCAAAGACGAAGTGGACAATAAACGTAACTCTCTCTATACCTGATTTCTCCTCTGCAGGCCTTTTACAAAGACGTGAAACTGTACACTGTACGTACGTTGGCATATTTCAGTGCGTGCTTACGTTCGACCTCTGTTATACTCATTCACTTAATATAAATACTACAGGATCATAATTGGCCCTATATTGTCTGACACATGAATGTGCAGAGTTCCGGGTAGGTACCGTTCCGTTGCGAATACGCCAGTGTTTTGTTAACTGGTTCTGTTTCCCTCTCAAACACTGCGTTATAAACTTTGGCAACAGATAATGTCCGAAGGATGACAGTGCGTCAGCACAAAAAAAAAAAGAAGGTTCACGTGGATTGTATTTTGTACCTACAGAACGTAAACTGATTGTGATTACATCAGGGGACATCGTCCCCACCTGCGATGACAATCTGTTTTCTGCGCTGACGCAAAATCTTGGAGGTCGCAAAGTTAAAGCTCATCGCAAGGTGGAAGCAGACGCGACATGATGGCTGATAACACAGAACACGGACTTGTACCAACACAGAACAGGAAATCGAACTAAGATAGAAATGCCTCAACTGTAGCGGGAAGTGGAGAAGTTGGGAATCCCAGCATAATAAAAAGAGTCGTTCTTATTACAGCTGAAAATAAATAACCAAAAATACTGGCATTGTAAACTTATTTTAAGACCGACCATCGTATTAACCTTTTAAAGCCTAGCGGTAACTTTACATACGACCAGGTTTAACATTAAAAAATTCTACGTGGTGCCCACATTGCGTTTATGTGTTTTGTACGGATCTCAGAACAAACAGCAACTTTTGCCTTATAAAACGTTAAGAGACTGGTTTTTATAACCGAAGTGGAGAGTGTTTACAGCGCGGTACGCACTGAGTCCTTATATAAAACAGACACGCTTCGTCTTTAAAGGGTTAAATCGTTGTCTTGCCCTATCAGCTACTATAGAAGCATTCCCTTTCTGCCATCACTAAAGAAGCGCTGCATATAAAAGAAAGCACGTCAAGAAATTCGGACGCCGTTTCTGTGTTTTGTCTACTAATACCTTGTACGGTGGTTGGGTATTGCCCTGCATCGTATCACACAACACGTCTGTGAACATTAAATTTCAGGCAGCCTATTACACGCAGGGATGTTTAGGACTTTTCTCGGTAGGAAATTACATAAACCTTGATGTAACTGTTTAAAAGCTGCCGCTATCACACCAAAAGACAAAGAACATTTTCGCACGACCGTCAACACTTGTGTGGCACTCCAGCAAAAACATTTCCTTAACAAAGGTTACTATTACTATACGCCACCTCACAACCTAACGTGTCACTAGTGTCGCTCCCGCAACACAAGTTCTCGCATCTGCATTTTGTTATTACCGACTGCAGGAAATTATGAAGTTGGCCGCGACATTCTGGCGTCCTCCAATGACGCAATGTTCACACCAAATTTTGTGAAAATTGGTCAACTGGTTCACAAGCTGAAATGGAGACTAAGTAAGATAGACAGACAGACGGACGGACAGAGAGGCAAAACAGACAGCCAGCCAGGCAGGCAGGCAGGCAGGCAGGCAGACGGGCGCGCGACGTGTTGATCTCATAAACGACATCTTTTTTTCATTGCAGTAAAGAAAGCAGGCTAAAAGGACTGACCCTCAGGTTCCTACATGCAACAATCCTAGCAATGCATGTTACAAAAGGAGTAGAAATTAATGACATATCCTATCAGCTCTATCACTAATTTAAACACGCTGTACGTATCAGTAATGTATGCTGATCCATTAGGTTTATGATCAAAAAACTTTGCACACATTATACACAACCCAGTGCCGAAGTGGGGTTTTTTAATTCCACGTAAAAATTAGATACGTTGAAACTGAACCACAAGGACAACCGAAGATTAACCTTTTAAAGCCTAGCGGTAACTTTACGTACCACCAGGTTTAACATTAAAAAATTCTACGTGGTGCCCACATTGCGTTTATGTGTTTTGTACGGATCTCAGAACAAACAGCAACTTTTGCCTTATAAAACATTAAGAGATTGGTTTTTATAACCGAAGTGGAGAGTGTTTACAGCGCGGTACGCACCGAGTCCTTATATAAAACAGATATGCTTCGTCTTTAAAGGGTTAATACTGCCAACGCTACGGTCCCACCTTTCGGACCAACACGAGAATGGTATAACTTAATTACACACAGATATCATATACACGTACTATGCGTCATTGGACTTGTAGCGAAAAAAAAAGAAACTGGGCCCACGACACATACACGACTTGAAACATTGCATGTTTCTCCTGTAAGTGGAGGTTATTAAAATTACAACACCACTCAACAGAGCACCGAGAATCAATGACCGGGAATTACACTCACACACGTGAAGATTACATTTTATTGTTGTAAATCTGGCCCAGACTGCCCAAACGCGAACGTACAATCTAACTACAGTGTAACAGCAGCAGCTCTGAAACCTCCTGTGGAGGTTCTGTCTCCACATAGATACAGCACGCGATCAGCGGGGTGTCTCATCTTGTTATCCTGCTACAATGCTGAATATGTAATGAACCGGTGACAAAAGACACAGAGTGATACGTCATGGATACCTCAGAACGTCACTGAAATAATGTAATATACAAGTTCGAGTTAACTCCTAATTTCATCCAAACTCTTTTTAAAGACTGAAATGGAGGAAGTGAAAGAGATTTTGATCGATTGACACGGAAATGGAAGAAAGGACTGGCCGGAAATTACACACGAAGGGTGAGGCGTTAATTAACATGGTTGTCGGCGTTGTAGGAAATTATACGAGAAGAAGGGTATTAGTCGGGAATGAGTTACACACGATGTGCGATCAAACTGTGAGGCAACCGCATCCTCCACCACACTTATCACGTAAGAACCAATGACTACGTCTCTCACATTAACCTTTTAAAGCCTAGCGGTAACTTTACATACGACCAGGTTTAACATTAAAAAATTCTACGTGGTACCCACATTGCGTTTATGTGTTTTGTACGGATCTCAGAACAAACAGCAACTTTTGCCTTATAAAACATTAAGAGACTGGTTTTTATAACCGAAGTGGAGAGTGTTTACAGCGCGGTACGCACTGAGTCCTTATATAAAACAGATACGCTTCGTCTTTAAAGGGTTAATGGAAGGGCGCTGGCTGAGGGTGTGTGAGAATAAGGCGCTGAGGAAGATAATGAGGCCCAAGAGGGAGGAACAGTAATGCAGTAGCAAAATTATCAACGGCATTCTTTGCGGTTTTTAAGTTTACTTAGCAATGAGAATAATAAAATGGAAATTAGTGTTAAGACCTCCACATCGAACACCAGCTATACCTGTGGGCGGTTTATGGCAGGGGTGCGTAAAATTCCGGGCGTCTGGTCGCTCGAACGATTAAAATTCAGTACGGTGGCGCCTAATATATACAGCATACTTACTGCAGTTCTTTCCCGCGCCCCCCCCCCCCCACATACAAACATGTGTATCTGCTCAAAAGCCCAGAACAGTGTCCGAGATAACAGTGAGATTCACAGCTCACTCCACAAGTGTTAGTCCGAATTATGTAACCTGCTTCAGGTCACCTTTTCATTGACATAATCCTTCCGGTAGCACTATGGCCCTGGGGTATATTCCGCCTCCAGTACCAGGAATATTTCCTGGGGGGTAAAGGTGGCCGGTGCGTAGGACCGACAACCTTACCACATTCAAGTGCCGACTGTCTAGAAATCTGGGAGCTTCAACCTCCTTAAACCCTAAGGGCCTGTCCAGGCCTGTAATGGGACTGCTTCATGTCACCTCTATGATGCCTACAATTGGGAGGTGGGTACCAGATTTCAGAAAAATCTGTGGGCTTCTGGTTTATGGGCTACATGGCAAAGACCATTCATGGCCCTACGTTAAGTAGGTTTTATTATGAAAGTCTAAATTGTCAAAAGTTTGTATCGTCAGCCAAATATACGCAGAAGTCTCCTATAGAAAATTTTACCAGAATCCGTGAAACGGGTTATTCTGCGGTACAAGGGAGCTCCACTGATAATGTCACGTACTAACTAACTAACTAACTAACTAACTAACTAACTAACTAACTAACTAACTAACTAACTCCATGGAGCAGAGGCCTTCTTGAGAAGCTAACAGTTTCTCAGCTAGTCAAGAAATTCCCCGCATTTTATGGAACCCGAAGGTTCATTACCGCATTCACAAGAGCCCGCCACCTGTCCCTATCCTGAGCCAGATCAATCCAGTTCATGTCCTCCCATCCCACTTCCCGAATATCCATCTTAATATTATCCTCCCATCTACGCCTGGGTCTCCCAAGTGGTCGCCTTCCCTCGGGTCTCCCCACCAAAATCCGGTATGCACCTCTCTCCTCCCCCATACGTGCCACATGCCCCGCCCATCTCAGTCTTCTCGATTTGATTACCCGAATAATATTTGGTGATGAGTACAGGTCATTAAGTTGTACACTACGCCTTTTATAGACCAACATGGCTGAAAATCGGAACTGCTTGTCACATTTCGTCCCAAGTCTTCCGCGTAACAATTAAAAAAAATGCTAAGGGAAAAAATCAATTTATGGCTTGTGTTGAGCCAGACTTTACATTCATCAGTGCGAAGCACAATATGAACCACATGACAACTTTTCGTCAACTTCCCAATCATGAATTTAAAAAATGAGTCACACAGACAGACGAACATGACCTCCATATGACGAGTTCCTTTACTTTGTAAAGAACGCCTAGAACGTTAGTTCCCTGTTATGCTACCAAAACACTGCTGACCTGTATAATTCACGGCAAGGATCTGTTCCACTGCAGCAACAGTTGCAGTCTACAAGCAATGACTGTCACTGCCAATGAAGTACGCATAACCGCGCACAGCATATCTGGAAATTGGGCTGTAGCCCTTTCCAGCCCCGTTTACCACATATCCAACCACGTCGTAATCCTTAGATTTCCACTATCATATACGAATACCTACCAGTTCTTCAAGATGAAGGCGCTACGATCCTTCGAAACGTTGGGGTACGTTAAGTTATCCGCCACACACAGTAACATACTGGAAGATCAGAATCATCAAAACGAAACGAACTACTAACGGACCTCTAAGACCTATTACGATAAGAAGTGACCAGAGCCGACAAAATACTGCGTACATCTTCGTCTATCGTTTCCTTACAAGCATAAGTAATTTCTCAATCATTTTGGATTTTTGCGTTCCATACTATTCTAAATTCCCAAGGCCAAACGACATCTGGATTAAGCAGCCTTCTAGAAAAACCATTAATCAGAGCGCGGCATGCAGACAAAGGATGATGGTAGGTACGTATCGGTTTCAATGCAAGGGGACAACGCCCATATCCAGAGTGCTTTCGACCATCGTGAAAGACGAGATGAGATCGACCACTAGCCGATAGACTGTACACGTTTCAGCAAACGACTGTTATTAATGCCTCAACTACATTATCAGAACAGCGGAAACTTTAACAAAAAGAACATCAACAGGCTGCTTGCTGGGCTGATCAGCACTTTGCTCGAAACAAACAATCAGTTCTGCATGCACTACGAGCTGCAGTAACCTTTAACCCTTTAAAGATGAAACGTGTGTGTTTTATATAAGGACTCAGTGCGTACCGCGCTGTAAACACTCTCCACTTCGGTTATAAAAACCAGTCTCTTAATGTTTTATAAGGCAAAAGTAGCTGTTTGTTCTGAGATCCGTACAAAACACATAAACGCAGTGTGGGCACCACGTAGAATTTTTTAATGTTAAACCTGGTGGTATGTAAAGTTACCGCTAGGCTTTAAAAGGTTAATGGAGATTCAAAATGTGACTGTTACAGGAGACTACTGGGGACTTCGATACTGTAGTGAGGATGCCTGAAGACCACGCCATGGTAACGTACCGGGAGCAGAAGAGACGGTTCTTAACCTCGGAACTAGATACAGGGAAGTGGTCAGCTTCACCCACCGTCCGCTTTACACACACGGGAAGTACCAACAGCAAGTGCACTCGAGGCAGTGTGGGCCCCACAAACAGTCTGGAGATATCGGCGGCAGTTCATCTTCCTCACAGAATGGCTGGCTAACGCGAATTAAAATTTAACTGCTATAGCTGTAACGGTCATAGTCTTCACCCGTTTGGAAGATAAAGACTTGTGTATTATTCAACGAAGCTGCCAGTTGGTTATATTTCTTTGTCCTGAACACTCCCTGACGATGGCACACCCCAGTGCCGAAACACGTAGGAGTTCTATACTTATTCTTGAATGTATTTTATTAAGTGCATAAGTTGATTAATATATTAACCTTTTAAAGCCTAGCGGTAACTTTACGTACTACCAGGTTTAACATTAAAAAATTCTACGTGGTGCCCACATTGCGTTTATGTGTTTTGTACGGATCTCAGAACAAACAGAAACTTTTGCCTGATAAAACATTAAGAGATTTGTTTTTATAACCGAAGTGGAGAGTGTTTACAGCGCGGTACGCACTGAGTCCTTATATAAAACAGATACGCTTCGTCTTTAAAGGGTTAATTGTAAAAACATGCAAGGTATGAGAAACACATAATTTTACGAAATGTGTCTATTCTGATAACTGCAATAGGCGCAACCATTTGTAAGGGTGAGGATAGACGTCTTTCAGATTTCATGCTGGCCTAAGTTTATGTACTCCATCAATGTGTAACCTTCAAGGACGACAAACAAACAAATTACTGAACGCCCAAGGTGAGTTTCATATCAGCAAGCACAAAGTGGATAGCAGACTTTACATAGTCTACCGCCGGGCCGAGACACACAATTAAATACTTTATGTGTCATACGCAGGACCAATAATGTGCTCCGACTGAGTTCAATCCCGCAGCAGTCCGTGGTGTATTTGTTGTGAACATAGTGGCACTGGCGTAGGTTTGTATATTTGTAAGGACTGAACCATTGAAGCTAATATTTTCAATGCTAGGTGTCATTTGATGTTACAGCTGCATAAAAAGTCAATAAACACACAACATTTTCACAATATCAAATTTTTCCTTGCGTAATTGGCCTTAATGGTGGGCGAGGAAGCAATGTCCTGTTCCAATGAATTATGCAAAACTCGTCCCTATTCGGCTTGATACAATGATGAATGACTCCCAATTCCATTTTATGTACTTTCAATATAATGGGCCTGGCACTGTGCACGCATAGCTCAGCCATTGCGGTACAGAACTCCCGCTGCTTCTTAGCACCCAACTCCCTTTGGGAGTCGCCATCTCAAGCAATGGCCCACGGAATGGGCTAGGAACCAACCACAAAGCGCCGTTGAACTTAACCTAATGACTCCATCCTCCCACTGCCTCATCACTTCTCCACTGGGGGTCCAAAGCATTTTATCCTGTACTGTGTTGTGTGAGAGGGGACTGGAGAAAATTTACAAAATATTCAAATGAATCTTCATCCACCTTGCCTCGAAAGCTGCATACGTTTATTACGCTGACCGGGGTTCGATTCGTGATTGAAGCAGGGTTCCTACTCGCCACCCTGTCCAGGCCGACACTGTCGACCGGAACAGCAAGCTGACCAGTCACAGCTATCCAGCGCCGAGGTTAATAATGAACGAAGATTTACCTCTTAAATCTCCACGACGTGGAACTGAGGTCCGTGTACAACCGTGCCTTTTGGCTTTATTACCGCAAACACGCATATATTCATACCCGCGTTTACCTTATGACAGACGCAAGATATAAGAAGATTTTTACAAGGCCCTAACAGAGCAGGCAACACTTCTCTGGCGTCTATGGGACAGTACTCCCTGAACACGAGGGCAGAGATTGTACTCGAAACGTTGGTTTACTTACCATTAAGCAATACGACGCGGCTTCTAGCCCAAGAACATTTTATTCAGCTTAACACGGTTTTGTACAATCATTATTTCAGAAGCCATTCTAGGCGAATGAGTACGATTTACACTCACCGCAAGAAACGACGACATGTACGAGTATATGGTACAGAACGCACAGAATTCTCCACATACAAGCATTATGCCAGAATGTGGAGTACTCAATTAACCTTTTAAAGCCTAGCGGTAAATTTACATACCACCAGGTTTAACATTAAAAAATTCTACGTGGTGCCCACATCGCGTTTATGTGTTTTGTACGGATCTCAGAACAAACAGCAACTTTTGCCTTATAAAACATTAAGAGATCGGTTTTTATAACCGAAGTGGAGAGTGTTTACAGCGCGGTACGCACTGAGTCCTTATATAAAACAGATACGCTTCGTCTTTAAAGGGTTAATAAGGGAAAAGGTGAAGGTTCAGGATCAAAAGCACCTACTTGATATCACTAAACGTTCGGTCCCTACGTAATACAGGCATTCCGAACACTAAAACATAGCCAAGGATTCAGAATCCATTGCTGCTCAGCGTATTGGTACAAAGAAAGATACCTGCTACACGATGGACACAATGCCCTGCTTTGATTTCAGCGGCAGCAATTTAGCAGGACATATTACAGGTGACAAGTCTTCTTGTGAAACCACTGCCGACAATACGATAATTACAACTCCGCAGTACAAGAAAGAAACTCTCCAGACGTGAAGCAAGGTTCCAACATAACTTAATGCAATTTAATAATTAGCACCATAATACATTATAATCATACTCTTTTCTGAAACCCCTATTCTATCATCATTAAACCATATAATTATTTTAAAAGCCTCTACTGACAATTAATTCAAGATACGGTTACGTCTGATACTGAAATGCATGACGTAGATAATCTCGTGTGTAACCCTGCATCTATCATGATAGGTCGGTATAACTTATTGTTCCTTTTTATTCATGATCCACCCCTCCCATTCCATGGTTTTCCCCTCTGGACTTCTATAATATATGCACTCGTCGCTGAATATCGGTCTGTCATCTCACGACAGCACGAGGGACGCCATATTGTATTGATGTAGTGAATACAAGTCTGAAGTCGTGATTAATGAGCTATGGTTACTTCGAGGGAGTCATATTAATGCATTCTACAGGCCTATTTGATACTTTCGCTTACGAAACGAAGATACGCGTAAACATACGCGTTCTACAGATGCTGTTCCCACAAACAGAAATGGCCAAAAATATTTCGTAGGACTCATGACAACAACACAAATCAAACCAAAAAAAAAAAATCCAATATCCAAATATACAATTAAATTTCTTGAAAACACTGTAATAGCACTGACGCCTGTTGTCCTCCTACTGCAACTGAATACCGCAATTTAAGAAGCATGTTCATGTCGCAGTTTCGAAATACATAGAAAACACCTCACTCGAAACATAAATTGCCAAGAAGAAGGCCAAGGTACACTTACAACAGAGGTACTCAAACTTTACTGCTAACCTGAAACAACAATTTTACGTCTGCTTATTGTAAATGTCCACGGTTCGTCAGTGGAGAGACACGACACTGTCTGAGAACCGCAAATCTCACGCAGACTGCGAGTGACTGACAACAGCGTGCCGAGAAGAACAGTCACGATGCACAGAGTTAAAAAATAGGAGTACAGAACTAGACTGTAATATAAAAAGCTCTGTATCAAGCAGAGGTAATGTCACTCCAACCTCAGGAACCTGTAAGGCCACTGTATGGAATTACAGATGGTAGGAAACTAAAATCTGAAACGGTGGGGTGGCTTTAGTGTTATGCCGTTCAATTCACGTTTCGTGAAAATCCATCAACTTATTTAACAGATACATTTAATAATTTAGCACATAAGAAAAACAAATACTGATATAATAAGACCAGGACTTTGCCAAATTTGAAAACAGTATTACCCTGCACAATTAGAAGAAGTGCTCTGCAATCGCAAACAAGTACAAAACACAGCATAAAAGCTGTGTATATTTTAGCTGAAATATATCAGGCCTACCTTACCAACGCTTCCAGTTTCACCCTGCATCTTCATGTTCGCGCGATACAGCACGTTTCACGACTTGACTTCCAGCAGTACAGTGGGCCGCGGACCGCTGGCGAATTCTTCGTCGGCGGTCCGCTAAGTATTAGAAGAACTACATAACAATCAAGAACAATTTTTCAATATAGGCCTAATATTATTAGCAGGGATACAAAGCCCGAGCGTCAGGTCGCCCGGGCGACTAAATTTTGTATCGTGCCGCCTAATATTTGTGTGGAACGTGCTTCATGTGACCCATTTGGAGTCTAGAATTTTCAGGTGGTTCCCATATTTTTTTGGAAAATGTGTATATCCCTGATCATTACATTGTTTTGAGATGTCATATGTCTGACACAATGAAATTCGGTTAATTCAGCAGCAGACTCTGCTAGGTATCGATTCGCATTATTAACAGTGCGAGGAATGGCGTTGTACTGTACACGTTCCCTACCCCTTCATCGAAACAAGTAACTGGATTCCTTCGATGCGGATTACTGCTTTACCCCCTGACAATATTCTCGTAAACATTCATGCTTCGAGAGGGACTGAAGTCCACACTGTCAGCGTTCGAGAGGTCCATAAATACGACAGCGGTAGATTACGCGACCACTGATAGTTCACTAGAAACAGGTAGAATGCTCCTTTGGCTGCATTGGAGTAGCCCTAAACGGTTCTACAGCTCCGCTGGGACTTGACAAATTTCCCTGTAAAAGTCACTTACTCAATAAACCTTGGACAGCAAATGCATCATTTTGTGGAACCTCTTATCGTCATTGACGTGTATAGGACATGTCACACCTTAATCATTTCAGCCTTACAAATCTGTTAATGTGTCTGTTATCTTGTAAAATAAGTGGAACATTCTCATCCTGAATATCCGAATTTACGAATGGCTAGTTACTGGCACAATTATAAACACAATAAAACCTAAGTTAAAAGTCTGTAGGTACATAAAACTGCTGTATCAAACGAGAACACGGAACCACTCGCCTTAATAGACTACTGTATTTACAGCACAATAAAACTACCACTATAAACTGCAAATAAAATAAAATGAAATAATGCCGCGTCTGTAAATAGTTATTCCACTTCTTCCGAGGTTCCATTCGCCATCTGTAGTACAAATGTTTGTGTGAGCCGCAGTTTCTAGCCTCTGGCTATGACAGACCCACTACACAAGCGTAAATAAGACTTATGTTCCAAGGAGAGTCGGGTATTTTAAATGTTGGCAGCAGTAAACTCGTTCCAAAGATATAACTGCATGGAGTGATGCAAGTAATCCAACAGGGGACTTGTTGATAACACTAAATGGTATTTCTGGCACGCCTGTTTAGCAGAAAACAAAAACGCTTCGTACACTACACTGAAAATACAAGTATGACTGATAGTACAGATTCTGCAACAGCTGTCTTAATTTAATTAAAAATATTTTTCTTAAAACGTCCTATGTTCATTTGGCGTCAGTTTCTTTTCAACACAAGTTCTGAACTACCATTCAAACCGCAAGAATTTTCGGAGTGCGCACTCTGCTGCTGCAGGTCCAAACCAATTTTTGTTTCACTAGTAAAATCACCAACGAAATGCACTGTATGTGATAAAATCACTTTTATTCACTTATTCAATCTTATAAGTGAATAAAAGTGATTTTATCACATACAGTGCATTTCGTTGGTGATTTTACTTGTGATACATGAAAATGCACGGTGTAAACAAAGTGAAAATAATTTTTGTTTGTTACTGCAGAGCCGAAATTAATTTTCGTTTTATTTCGATACTGCCATTAGCAGAAAACAGATTTTTAAAATGCACCCTCCAGAGACTTATGGCATATATTTAGGTCGATTACGTAGGTGTTTTGGTCGATTTGAACTGCAAGCAAAATATGGTTAGACAGGGCCCATTAGAACAAAGATTAAATTTTCCATATTACCAGTACAGTAGGTTACCAGCACAAAACGTCATCGGAATATGTTCAGTAGCTTCGGAGTATAACATTCAGGCAGAAAAGCACAATTTTTTTGAAAGAGGCTTTATCTGTTTCACTTCAGTAGCAAATTAAACATTTATTTCTGATCTAAGTTCCACTGACGAAACACCTCTTGGTCCCACTAGCGCTCACACAGGAGAAGCCTTCACTTCGAGAGATTTCTCTGAACGGGCCATACGTCACTAAAGAAAGCTCACCGCATGCCGCAACGTAACGTAACGTACTGCTTATATGTCTGACTTCGGTCAACGCCAACGTAACGAACGTTCTCCAGATAAAATGGCTTACTGTACACGTCTAGGCGCAAATGTAATAAATATGAGAAGTTTTTGTATTCCTGTCCCTCTGTACTCGCGAATTAGCTGTTCTTGGCCAAGCTTCCAACAATATAAGTTACTACCACAAATTTCCCTTGAAAAGATTCTCGTGGTACGTCAGTGCAGATTTACATCCACGCGCGCCAACATACATTTCGCGCTATCATATATCGCTACATTATCGTACCTCTTTCTTTCTTTCTTTCGTACTTTATTAGCCCCCTGACTCTGAGCACAGGACCAGTAAACTGAAAGTACCTTGCGTCTATCACAAGGCCACATTTTGAAGTCCACTCTTCGCAAAGTAGAATCAAGCAATGCATTAAATCACTCGCCAGTTCTTTAACACCAGATTCAGCATACTTTTATTAGTCTTGTAAAAAAGGTAAACTGCTAATAGTACCATATCTACATGTCTGTTCCCTTCCAAACAACGCTTAAACCAATCATGGGATTGTCATAAAAATGTGGAATAAGGATGGCTATTATTGGGACGCTGTCCACTGCCTTCGGACAGCGTTCGAAACAACAGTACCGTTTATTAATTTGTGGTTCTTGATTTCTTTACTGTACGTGTCCATAGAGGGAAATACCAGATGGATAACAGGTGTGATTAGGAGATTTCCCTCTTCTCCAAAGCGCCCAAAACGCACCGATGCCCAACCGGCCTGTTCAGTGGGTATCGGGGCCCGAAGCGTGAAGGTGACAACTCACCCGCGGAGGTTACGTATGGGTGGAGCTATACCTCTACGTTCCCAGCGTCTTCATGGCGCACACAGGCACAACTTCACCTTTAGTAGGCGCCGTATATTCCTAATATTTTTAAACTTTAAAAGGACGTTTCGTTAAAAAAAAAACTCGAGTGAAGTTTGGATACCACCGCCAAACAGGCTAAGATGGTCTCTTACGTAATTATATTGCGTACGTAAAATGTTTTGACTCAGACTTGCCTGAAATCCAATTTTAAAATAATTTACATTGCTAGACTCTGCTCTACTGGATAAAAAAAAAAAAGAGGAATTATTTTAAACCGACAGGAAATGTGCATATAAGGTAACGCTGAGGCGCGTTACAGCCCTTGCATCCTGGACCCTACTCAAATGGTCATCCTACTTAACCTTTTAAAGCCTAGCGGTAACTTTACGTACCACCGGGTTTAACGTTAAATTCTGCGTGGTGCCCACAAAGCGTTTATGTGTTTTGTACGGATCTCAGAACAAACAGCAACTTTTGCCTTATAAAACATTAAGAGATTGGTTTTTATAACCGAAGTGGAGAGTGTTTACAGCGCGGTAAGCACTGAGTCCTTATATAAAACAGATACGCTTCGTCTTTAAAGGGTTAATCCACTGGGGCTACAACTGTACACATACTGCAGAATGCCATCCCTACCCTTACGGCTGCTGTTACAGTTCTGTGCTGAAGTTATCTTTCACAAGTATACATTGATTTTGTTGAATTTAACGGTTATATGTAACTTCCAAAATTTCACCTGCTCGAAACATGTTTAATTGTTCAGCAAAAACAATACTTAGTACACAACTTGTACGCCTATTCGTAATCTATCTACATACTAGACCTTATATTCCTTTACATAATTAATGCATCTGATTCTACGCTTTTATTTTCCTTAACCTTTTAAAGCCTAGCGGTAACTTTACATACGACCAGGTTTAACATTAAAAAATTCTACGTGGTGCCCACATTGCGTTTATGTGTTTTGTACGGATCTCAGAACAAACAGCAACTTTTGCCTTATAAAACATTAAGAGATTGGTTTTTATAACCGAAGTGGAGAGTGTTTACAGCGCGGTACGCACTGAGTCCTTATGTAAAACAGATACGCTTCGTCTTTAAAGGGTTAATTATGCCTCTCGTAAACCACATTAAGACTTAAGGGAGACGAGTACTGATTACTATCGGCCACTATCGAAGGCAGCCGTAGTAATATTTATAAGCATGGCACTCATACAGATTTAGGAATCTCTTCACGTGATGTTCCCGTTATCTTGTCAGATTTTAACCGAAACTGAATTTTCTCACAGATTTTAGTAACCCCCCCCCCCCCTCCAACATAAAATGCCACGAAAAATCCGATGTTATTCACTCCGTGCTTTATTCTTACAATCAGTCACATTCACCAACAAATACACACAACAGCATTACAAATTGCAAGTAAGTTTCAAATAATTCCTACACATTTCGGCGCCGAGAATCCCTGAGGTGGCACACGGACGCAGAAACGTGTCGGAGTTATTTAATATTTATGTACCGTTTGTAATCCAATTGTGGGCATTTGCTGGTGAATGTGATCGACATGAAATTCCAGCCCGAGTTTGCTACATGCGAGTGGGTGGGTGGGCGGGCGGGCGGACGGACATGACGAAGCCAATATATGCTTGTCACAACTTCGCGAACGCAGCTAAAAACAAGGTAAAATTACACAGTTATTTTAAATTATAACGCCGAATAATGCTTAATGAATAAGGGACCTTCACGCTGAAGAAAACTCAACTTCTTTATTATTCACTGCTAAGCGTTCACGTTTGACATGCTCTTACCAGTAGAAAGCACAGACACTGAACTTTAATAACTCTAACCTGACCAACAAAATTATTCAGTTTCTTTCAATGTGCAATTTCTGAAGTATTGTGGGAAAACTGTTCCACTGGTTGAACACCTCAAAGCTATAACCCTTTAGTGCTCCGGACTGCCACACAGACTGACGATCGCATTCGTCCAGGACAAAGGAAGACAGCAGCTTGACAAATGATGCGTTGTCATTCTTGACGGCCCGTCCCCATTTCTGCTTGAAGACGGTCAACCAAAAACCGCTAAGTGAGGGCCGACCACCGTGGGAGTTGGAACAGTTTATTTTCACTGTACCACTAGGAGGGTAACCCTAAATTTGTAGCAATTTACCTGTTCATACCTTAGTTTCCAAAAGATAAAAGCTGTGCACACCGTATGCTTGTCTCCCTAATGAATTTTCACCGAAATGTACATTTTTCTGTAAAACTTTGCATGATACTGAAGTAAAATTTTTTCTCAGTTCCCCACTTCCAACGTTAGCAGCTCGTCGGCTGCGAACACCTGCTGTACCACAAACCTCCATAACAGGTACAGAGATGATGTTTAAAACCGAAATTAAACTTAAGATTGCGCTACGTACAGTTTCCGTTTCCCGATTTCGGGACAACCTGAAAACAAGTCAAATTCCATTAGCTCAGATTTCATATTTGTGTACTTATAACTGTTGTATAAACCATTCTCACACCTCAGTTCGCACCTCAAGAGAACACAGTATATCTCAATTAAAACGACCAATCACGGTCAGATATCATAAATGGACGTCGGTCTTCATAGGCATGTATAATACCCTTCATTTTTGTCCGACTGTAACCAAATTTTAGTTAAAAAAAGTCCTAAATACGAAATTGCAGAAGGACGGTCGCTCTGCTACCTGCGGACGGAAAGAAAGATGGGCACAACAATGCTACAAGTCGCTTCTGAAACTCGCTGCTTCAAAATGACAAGGCTGCGCAACGTCCGACTGAGCTGAAACACCTACACTATAAAAGAATCGAGATTCAGTGTCATTTAACAAACGTAAAGCAAAGCCTGTACAGACCTGGACAGGCCCTGAGGGTTCCAGGAGATTGAGGTTCCCAGATTTCAAGACAATCGGCACATGAAGGTGGTAAGGTTGTCAGCCTTACGCATCGGCCGCCTTTATCCCCCAGGAAATATCCCTGGTACTCATTTCTGTTACAGCCTCCGTCGAACCCAGGGCCACAGTGCAGCCGGAAGGATTATGTAAATGAAAAATTCCAATGGCACATAACGGGAATCGAACCCGCGACCTTCCGGCTTTGTAGCGCACTGCCTCAACCAACTACGCCACCGAGTGCCCCTAGTGCCACTTAATATTACCCTAACACGAGACTGGACTAACCGCGAGGTCATCCTGTCCCCGTTACAGAAGTAACCGGGTTTACGAGAGACGCGCGAGGTGCTTGCATCCTCGGTAGCAGGTTGCAATTCAATGACGATGGGCTCGAATCTCGACATCGGTACCCAGGCTGCTTTATCACCATGGATGTGAAAAGTTCTGGATGATAATTCCGATTACAGCCAAACGCCGATATATCGCCATCCTCATTTAGCGCACACAAAAGTCTGGGAACAGAAATTCCTTCTTATATAGTGCTTAGATTTATCGTCAACCTCGACATACCGCCACAAACTGCAGTGAACAGAGGACCTCTATCGGTGGTTGACTGTGCTAAAAGAGATTGCTACCGTCTCGGTACAGCCACGAAAAAAAGCTGAGCGACAGGAAGTCCCCATCAGGAAATTAAATTAAGAGATCTCTCTTGCTAGACTTACGCTAAACAATTTGTTTCGATCGTTCAGATATTTTAAAAACAAACATTATACTGCGCAAATTTAAGCCAATATTTCCAATCAGCTGGTAAAGAGCCTTGTATGTTGATTCGTAACATTGGTAAATGTCTTCATGAAAGTTTACGTATAAGTTAGATCCGGTATGTGTTCCAAGTCCTGTCTGCACCAACACTTCAAACCTCCACACAATACAGGAACACCCCCCCCCCCCACTCTGGCGCACCCACGCACGCATGCACACAAACTGTGTACTGATTGTAACAACTGTGATTACACTACAGCCACGTCGTAATGGTACGCAGATATCCGGATTACGACAGTGAACTGGTTTCCGTAAGCCGTCACGAAATGCTCATCTCCTGCTGCTGGAAGCTTAACGGAAACCAGTCGACACTTAATTGGATATAACTGACTGTTACAATTTTTCACAACAGTCACTGTGTTAGAAATTTTACAAGCAACATCAAAACACGCCTCTCACACAAAAGACGAACAGTAAAAAGTCCCATTCTAATCAAAACATACGCCTGCTCACTGTATCACGTATTGGAGACTGCAGAAAAAAAACACATTTCCAATTCTATCCGCGATAAGAATTATAAATTATTGGACAGCAATGAAAATGCTGAAATATTACATCGCATCTAGCAGGACCTATATCACAACGGGGTGAGAACAGTCTTTGGCCTGCTTTAGAACCGTAATCTATACGTCTACAAACCATTTCCATTCCCAATGGGCACCACTCAACGTTACGTAGGCCCTTAAACCAGCATTCGCAGATCTGTATCGAATGCTGCAAAAAAATGTAAAAATAACCCGACAATCATCAGTAAGCGTGACGAAAAAAATAAACCTCATGGGCCTGCATTAACGCATGCTTACACGTACAAAAGCCTTACACAGAAGTACGTAATGCTGACAAAAAGTTTTATATGTACACAACAGTTCATAAACGAGTAGCGTACGTCTTTGTCACCTACCCGTTCAGAGGCCTCCAACATGTCTACAAAAACATCGATTTCTCGAGGAAAACATTCTACATGAAATCGGAATAATTTAAAAAAGTTAACAAACGCCTACCGTGAACAAACAACAATGAACTCCCCGCAATCCGCGCACGTATAGTTCATGCAAGTTCCAGTCTGTATTCTACAATCTAAAACTTGTATCAAATACAAGAAAGAACGCGCTGTCCACGTTCGTTGCAAAATATGTATGATTAATGAATTCAGACAGTAGAATAAAGCAAGAACAATTTCTATTATTGAAACTATAGAGTGTAGACTAAATTTAGACATGCCCACAGAGGTTAGCAGGCTTACTGCAGCGATTAACACTGCGATAATAAAATATCTGATACGATGAAACCAAATAAACAACATCAGAGTGGTGGCCACATAAATAAACAACTTTTAATGCTGCTTGTCTACAAGTTATCATTATGAATTCTACATTAAATATGCATTAAATCTACCCACATACAACACTTGACTCCGCCTTGCTGGATTATATTACTAATTAACTTTTAAATACTCAAACAGCTGCGACCAATTAATATAAAGTAATGGCTGACAGCGTTCTTCTCTTGTACGAAGTTCATATTCCAACCACCTCACGGCATTTTTTACGCATGCGTGCAACGTGAAACGTTTAAACCTTTCACCTACTCTAACATTTTTTCGCCCCAACAGCGCAACAGCCCCTAGTGCTCCTTATTATCAAGGCTACACGATCACACGCAGTTAGGCACACCACATTCGGTAAGACTCCTCTGAACGAGTGATCAGCCCGACGCACAGACCTCTACCTGACAACACACAACAATCGCAACAGACAAACATTCATGCCCCCCGCCGGGATTTGAACCCGCAATCCCAGCCAAGAGAACGGCCGCAGAACTACGCCTCAGACCGCACGGCCACCGTGATCGGCACGTTAATATTTCATATGACTCTCGCATTAAACAGCGATTATAACCTGTATAGCTGGTCTTTATAATAAAGACAAAGTACCTTCTTTGTGGGGCCCCGCCGTGGGACAGTTGGTTGAGGCACTACGCTACAAACCGGCAGGTCGCGGGTTCGATTCCCGATTATGTCAGTGGATTTTTTGCATTGGCATAATCCTTTCGGTCGCACTATGGCCCTGGGGTCGACTCAGCCTCTAACAGAAACGAGTACCAGGAATATTTCCTAGGGGGTAAACGCGGCCGGTGCGTATGGCTGACAACCTTACCACCTTCATGTGCCGATTGTCTAGAAATCTGGGAGCCTCAACCTCCTGGAACCCTCTGGGCCTGTCCAGGCCTGTAATGGGCCTGCTTTACCTTTACCTTCGTGAGATAGGAACTCAATTGTTACAGCCTACATTACATCATAAATCTTGTGCTTTAAAGGTCTAATGTGCACACCGCGTCTATCCGTTTGAGTGTCATCTTGTAAATACTCTGTAAATACTAACAAGGATTTAGACCTGACACACGACAGAACCATCCGCTCTTCAGAGGGGACGCCCCATGACGACAAAGCTAAAACTGTCACAAGACAGACAAAAAATACCTGGTTATGACCCCAATACGGAGCTCGACACCAAGATATACCGACTGACCTTATGCAGTTTTAAAGTGCCTTCGACTGTTTCATATGTAAATCCTTACATTGCTGTACCTGCATTGTCAACACCACGCTTACGCAGGGCCTCCTAAATCATTCCTACAATGGGCCCAGAAATGTTTTGAACCAGTTAAGAAATATCTTTTCATCCATGACAGTCAATTATGAATCAAGTTACAAAGTCTGGCTAAATGAGACGTTGGCTACGTGAGTAATGCGCTGCGGCTTCCAGCGAGTACAGAACAGACAATATCGCACAAAGAGCAACACTGGAACGACTGAAAGCAATGTGTTACGTATCTTGTGCTGCTCCGTGCCACAATGACTACACCACGCACTCAGCAGCAGATACCACTGAATACTAGGTGGTACGACCACCACCACCACCACCACCACCACCACCACCACCACCAGCGCCACCGCCGCCGTCACCACCACCACCACCAGCGCCACCGCCGCCGCCGCCACCACCGCCGTCACCACCACCACCACCAGCGCCACCGCCGCCGCCACCNGTCTGCAGCCACCGCCGCCGCCACCACCGCCGTCACCACCACCACCACCACCACCAGCACCACCACCAGCACCGCCGCCGCCGCCACCACCGCCGTCACCACAACCACCACCACCACCACCACCACCACCAGCGCCACCGCCGCCACCACCGCCGTCACGACCACGACCACCACCACCACCACCACCACCACCATCACCACCACCAGCGCCACCACCACATCAACGAAAATGAAATGGACAGGGCCAGTAGCTGGCACGAATAGTGTGCATACAAAGCAAGGAAAGAAAAAACTCGGAATAACTAAGCGTAGATGACAGGCTCACATTAAGATGGATCTTAAAATGGAATAGGATGTTCGGTATGTGGGCGTAGAATGGAATCATTTGGCTCAGATAGGGATCAGTGGCGAGTTCCCGTGAACACGTTACAGCACCATCGGGTTCCTTAAAAAACTGGGAATTTTCTGACTACCAGCAGCACCGCTACTCGCATAATATGAAAAAGGGCTCGACTGCAAGGGGATGGTTAACACACTGTGCAGACAGCAGAGTAACAGTTTCCAGAAAAACATCACGGTGGGGGAAAACTTTTATTCGACGCATTTATTACGTACTGCTACGTAATAAGCTATTTCCGAGATAAAGATGAAAATACACTGAGGACCAAAGACTAAGGTGAACAATCCCTATAAGGGCCTAAACAGGCGCTGAGGCCTCCGAGGCTCTCAGAATATCTAGACATTCGGCACATGAAGGAGGCAAGGTTGTCTGCTACATACAACGGCCGCCTTTACCCCCCAGGAGATACTCCTGGTACTGATTTCTGTTAGAGGCTGAGTTGACCCCAGTGAGGCCGCAAGGATCAGGTCAATGAAAAATCCCAGTAACACCATCGGGAGCCAATCCCGCGACATTCCGGCTTGTAGCGCAGTCCCTCTACCACCGCATACTCCTTCTCCCCCCCGGGACATCACAGATTAATAACTGAAAATCAGAAACCAGGAACCATTTAATTAAAGGAATTTCTCCGAAGCCGACCACTTGGCAGAAAAAATGTCGCACGATAGATGACGACGACTGTGGTGAACGCACTGATACAACGACAATATAGAGTCATGACGCCATTACATAAGGTACTGACAAAGGTAAATTTATCCACGTTCTTAATCAAGCAACATGCCGCTAGAACGTACAGGGCAGTGGAGATTTGTCTCCATGCATTCTTAACCTCAGCGACAGAAAAGCGTAGACGGACTCATGCTCCAACCACTTCACACCCTGCAAAAAAACAAAAAGCTTCCCGTACCCATGGCACAGGAGGCTAGGTTGGCCCCAGGGTCGGTACGACCATAGCAAAAGTAAAGATGTCCCTGCGCACGCTATCAAGGCATATGGGGAATTACACGTACAGCTCAACTCATCTTAACCTTGGCACCGGATCGAGTGGCTACCTTCACGCTTCGGTCGCTTTATCCCGGGGAAGGAGCCCTTGGTAACCATTAAACAGCGGGATGGGAGGACCCCAGAGTCTGGCTAGACGCTTTGGACAAAATTAAACTATTCTGCCCCTATAGGGAATCGAACTTGGGGATGGGGGACAAAATAAAAATTCCCGCTTTACTGGGGCTGCAATCCAGGTCGTGCAGCCTGCAGCCACTCACATTACTGACAGCGCTATCCCGGCCGTGCATCGGTCATCATCACGTTCATCCTAAACTCCGATGCAAGTACACAGCCTATTTCCCTACGCCAATTCGGGGAAACAACAATAATTTCGCAACACAATCGTGCAAAAAGAAAGACAAAAAATCCCTTTTCACATTCAACGTAATTGCTTCTGACAGCTTAGTGGACGAGGATTGATGGCGAATAAATACGTTTAGCGGTTACAACAGGCATACTTTCGAAATTGGAATAGAATTGCTACAAACCGGTACACTTCAGTGTGGACAACCGGTGTTCTGCTCGCGACAACAACATTTCTGTCTGCTGTTGCACCCAAAACATTTGTCACATCCATCACTCATCCTGTCCAATGAGCACCGAGAGCTCTTTACCCTTTAACAAAGTGGCCGGAGCGTGACGCTTACAACCTATGTGGCGCCGAGGGTTAAAATGCGTAAAGCCATTCCTTCACTCCACCATATGCCTTAGCGTGGTGGTGCTTAGCGAATCGGGCCGCTATGCACGTTCCTGTCAGAGATGTAGTGCAACAAACGTTGTTACTTTAACACTTCGTAAATGACTCGGCCTACGTCACAATTATCCCATGCGGGTTACTCACAGGCGACACCGCACCGCTCTCCACACTCGAAGAGAAAATGTTTCTTTCGAGATACACAACAATCGCAGCAGTAGGCCTATATACACATTCTGTAGTTCGCTATCTGATTTTCGATACAAACAACTAGGTAATACATACAACAAGATCTGTGAAGCCAAACACAACACTTTGTTGTAAGTAAAATTAAATTACCTACATGATGTCGTTTTATGTTTCAGCCCGTCCTCATGCGAGACCAATACAAAATATGTAAAGCAAGCTACTATTAACATGAATGAGACCTGTCTCTTACATACACAAACAGAATTCACTTCCTTAGAGACGCAAATTCTATTTTTGTATGTTGCAGGCAGGACTGTTTCATATTTAATATGCCTCTTTCATTTTAATATTATCTTCCTTTACAGCTTCTGTATTACTCTCGCCTGAGGATGACCCCATTACGGCTGAAACATCGAGCGACTTCATGTAAGTAATACAGTTTTGCTTACAATGCAGTGTCGTGTTCGACTCACTTTGTTTGTTACTTTATTGTCACATAACACAATGGGACGTCCTCTCCAAATATTATACAAACATATCAATTTCCAAGTACCACAGAAATATTTGGCAAGGTTTTTCAACAGTCAAGCCCAAGTCTAAAAATGTTTTCTATCATCCTAGAGCGGAGAGGGGTTGTTCATTTCAGGTGCACGGTGTTCTACAGAGAAAAATACCTTGCTGTCAGGTCCGAAACTACAGCCATAAACAGTAGTTAACTGCAGTATATAACAATTTATACTAACAGCACCAGGTCTGTTACACTAAAATCCAAGACGATGAAATGCACGCAGTGGCAGGCCTACACAGCAGTAGCAAATATCAATCAAATATAATTCTGATATTAATGAGGATACAGAACAGTTTTAACTGTCATTCTGAACACAATGACAGCCATAATTACCTGACAAAACTTCACGAGACAGAGTTACCACCAGGGCTGTGGAGTCGGAGTCGGAAGGAATTTTAGGTGGAGTCGGAGTCGGAAGGAATTTTAGGTGGAGTCGGAAGGAATTTTAGGTTGAGTCGGAAGGAATTTTAGGTGGACTCGCAGTCGGAAGGAATTTTAAATGGAGTCGGAAGGAATTTTAGGTGGAGTCGGAGTCGGAAGGAATTTTAGGTGGAGTCGGAGTCGGAAGGAATTTTAGGTGGAGTCGGAAGGAATTTTAGGTGGAGTCGGAAGGAATTTTAGGTGGAGTCGCAGTCGGAAGGAATTTTAGGTGGACTCGGAAGGAATTTTAGGTGGAGTCGGAGTCGGAAGGAATTTTAGGTGGAGTCGCAGTCGGAAGGAATTTTAGGTGGAGTCGGAAGGAATTTTAGGTGGAGTCGCAGTCGGAAGGAATTTTAGGTGCAGTCGGAGTCGGAAGGAATTTTAGGTGGAGTCGGAAGAAATTTTAGGTGGAGTCAGAGTCGGAAGGAATTTTAGGTGGAGTCCGAGTCGGAAGGAATTTTAGGTGGAGTCGGAGTCGGAGCCGGGAAAAATGTACCGACTCCGACTCCGACCTCAGTCTAAAACCTTAACTAGATACTCCAGCTCCAGAGCCCTGATAGCTACAGTAACCATGAGACTTATACTTAAATATAGGTTATAAGTAAAAAAAGTAGCCTGATGATTCACGTGGTGGCGATGAAATGTCTTATAGGTTTACCGTTATTAATGCACACTGAGCTTTTAAGGAGTCGGAGTCGAGGTTTTAAAAATCGAGGAGTCGCAGTCGGAGTCAGAGCTTTTGTGTACCGACTCCACAGCCCTGGTTACCACTATCTATAACACACAAACAGCTCGGAATTTGGCACCCAATCCGCTCTGTCAGGTATGGTCAACTCTACAATCACAGCAATTAATACTACAAAGGCAGTTAAGGTAGTTCGGGGGGCACACAAAATGCACAAGATGCGCATCTCTTGTTAGGTTTTCCAAAAACATATGGGCTAATGTTTAAACGTACACGAGACGACAGCATTTTCCTTGCAACTGCGCAGCATAGAAAATATTTTATGCCGGCAACCCTTCGCTACACGAAGCCTTGCACTTGCATTAACCCTTTAAAGACGAAGCGTATCTGTTTTATATAAGAACTCAGTGCGTACCGCGCTGTAAACACCCTCCACTTCGGTTATAAAAACCAATCTCTTAATGTTTTATAAGGCAAAAGTTGCTGTTTGTTCTGAGATCCGTACAAAACACATAAACGCAATGTGGGCACCACGTAGAATTTTTTAATGATAAACCTGGTCGTGTGTAAAGTTACCGCTAGGCTTTAAAAGGTTAAACTACTGACTCTCTAAATCAATTCCCTGAGAAGTTACCAGCCGCTAAGACAGTCAATAAATTCACGGCATTTCTTTGAGCCCGAACGTCCATTACCAAGATCATAACAGCTCACCAATGATCTTTATCCTGCGCCAGATTAATTCAGTTGGTAGATCCACGTTCATTCCCTTACATTTTAATATTATCCACCCATCTATGCCAGGGTCGGCCAAGTGGACCTTTCTTTTCCGGTCTTTCATGTCTGATACACTTCACGGATTCTACATGCTCCGTCCACCTAATCCTGCATAACCTGACAACCGTAGTAACTAACTCCACCAACAGCTCCTCAGCTAGGGAAGGAATTCCTCGCAACTTCACGAAACTCGACGATTCACCAGCACGTCTACAAGAGCCCGCCACCTGTGCATATCCTGAGCCAGATTAACCTCCTGTCCATTTTCCGTTGCTTACGTCGTTCCACAGGATAAGTTCCAGTCCGTGGGTTTGCTCAATATTTCATTAACACGTTAAGTTACTACGTGAGGACTTGTCAGCACCTCGCCCAACCCCCAAGTTGGAGTACCACCCCTTGTTAGACGTCCTCGACTGCTTATTCAATATATTCGCTGCTACCCACCATACCTGGAGGTCTTCGCCTCCATCCACAACCCGTGGACTCACCATGCGGTGGTGACAGAGACCCACTTATCATGATTATAACAGTAGTAACTCCATTATTTGGTAAAAAGTACAACATATTACACATTACACAAATATTTAGAACACAGTAACAGTATTTTAAGTCACATTTATTCGTGAGGGCAAAAGAAATCAATCAAAGTGAACGGCTTTTAAAAACTGCCCTAGGATTCGTGCTGTGAATGTCCTAAAGAAACTCGTATGAGGTTGGCTGACTTAATATATGTGGTTCGCTACACGTAAAAGATGCCCAATAGCGAACGTCTAATCAAACTGCAATAAAGTACGCAGTACCTGCCTTTCGGGATCAGCAGTTCCAACAATTTGACTTAAAGACGTCAAACACGATTCGAATCATCACGACAACCGGTGCGCCAGCAGCATTCATATCTAGAATTTGTATTTCCCATGCAGCACTTAGAGAAGCATAGAATTAAAGAAAGTCGTGCCACTATGGGAGGGGGAAAAAAAACACAAAACAACGTATGCACAATAAGGGTTTAGAAGACATTGTAAGACACACAAATGGGATTAAAATGTAGACCTCATACAGAAGCGAAAGGTGGCACATTAGAGGAGATTACCCACACCTGCTTACTTCCTCAACGTCCATAAAAGTTAATCGCCCAATTTCCCAGTTTCTCTCTCGGACATCACGACAGCGGTACAGTTCTGCGTTCCCACGGCGTTTCTTATTGTGCATCAAGAGAAAATTGCACTGCCTCCAGGTCTGTGTTTCATTTATACTTCATCTTGTTCGTTCTGTTCCCAATTTTATCTGTGAAACATACCACATCTATTAACCCTTTAAAGACGAAGCTTATCTGTTTTATATAAGGACTCAGTGCGTACCGCGCTGTAAACACTCTCCACTTCGGTTACAAAAACCAGTCTCTTAATGTTTTATAAGGCAAAAGTTGCTGTTTGTTCTGAGATCCGTACAAAACACATAAACGCAATGTGGGCACCACGTAGAATTTTTTAATGTTAAACCTGGTGGTACGTAAAGTTACCGCTAGGCTTTAAAAGGTTAATGCTTCTAAACGAGACTCCTGTACGAATCACCGCCTACTGGGATGTGACGCCGTGTAGTCTGCTAGATATTTACCAACGTTCAGGAGGAATATACTGCGTCCACCTTCATGGTACAACAATCAAAATGAAGTCAAATGCTTACGCACGAAGTTTTATTAAAAATTTATTTACGTTAACTGATGATAACCTACCCAAAGGCTTGAAAAGAAAGCGTCGTTACAACAGGCACAGCAGTAACGTACAGCATACAGCAGCTTGTAAGTCGTGGAGATTATGAGGCTTGGGGGGCCGCCCCCCCCCCAGTGAAGTATATCCTTGAGTAGTCATTTCATTCTGTAACAGTTCCTATTAAGAATGTTAAACGCGCTACTACGCCGTAACATAGACATAAAAAACATAAAAAGTTCGCCCTGTAACATGCCATGAAGGCAAAGAGCGGGAGCAGGGGTATAGCTCTACTCTTTCTTTAACCTCGGCACTAGATGGGGGTGGGTGCTCAACGCCAGGCCCCAGCCGCTTTTACCGGCGACAATGAGCCGGTATCCATTGTGTAGGAGGCTGGGTCTGGACAGGTGCGGAGAATCTCGCCGCCAGGGGGACTCGATCCCCGCACCGTCCAGCCCGCAGCAAGTCGCTATACCGACCACGCTAACCCAGCCCACTAACGTAGACACCAAAGCACAAAGACGTTAGTGTAGCGTACACACTTGCATCACCTAAATTCTATGACGTTAAAACAGTGTCTACAGAAGGAGAGACCAATAACGTTTTAGCCTGAGCGTCTTATTCTGGGGTTTCAGGTTAGCTGGTAACTGCAGAGGGGACTTTGTGACGAACCGAAGGTGAATGGTGAAATGTAAAAAACGGGGGGAGGGAGTATGTAGGTGCCAACAGTCAACTGCAACAGACACGGGAGGAAGCAGCCACAATAAGCTGAGAAATCGAATGGAGAAGTTGCCGAACACGAGGCAAACCGTGAACTTGCGGGATTTATCATTTAAATTTGGATGAAGGGCTCGCATCAAGTGACACATGTCAAAATTTTGATGCGCTAGATCTAGCTACAAAACAAACGCAATACTTCAAACTCAAGTAGACTAACATACCCTACAGCACGGCAGTAATAATGTAGGGACATTTCAAAGTAATACTGTGTACCGCCTTTAAAGATCCTTTCTCCTTTATGTCTGAACTGCAAATTATTCCTAAAATCTGTGACATTCATTTCCCTTACATAGGCCTATCCCAAATTCAAACCGCTTCTCTCTCCCATCTCCAAACACCTACAGCCTGTGTGTGTGTGTGTGTGTGTGTGTGTGTGTGTGTGTGTGTGTGTGTGTGTGTGTGGGCGCGCGCGCGCGCGTGCGTGCGTGTGGTGTGTGCGCGCGAGTGCGAGTACAATTTGTATTTTAAGAAGAGAACATCATGCATTTCAAAACACCTACTTAAACTTTAAAAATAAGGGCAAACTCCGTAAGTAAAGGTATCAATAAATACTATTTCGAATACAATTAATATATCATGTTATCACTGGCATTCAATTGGATAAAACTTGATTTAACCTTTTAAAGCCTAGCGCTTACTTTACGTAGCACCTGGTTTAACATTAAAAATTTCTACATTGTAGTGACATTGCATTTATGTGTTTTGTACGAACCTCAGAACAAACAGCAAATTTTGCCTTACACAACATTGAGTGAATGGTTTTTATAACCGAAGTGGAGTGTTTACAGCGCGGTACGCACTGAGTCCTTACATAAAACAGATTGCGTTCCGTCTTTAAAGGGTTAATCTAACCCTCTGAGGACAAACATTCGTGTAAATTACATCAGCGTACACAAAAACTCAGATCCTACTTCACAGAAAACACATTCCGTGTCCATTACAAAAACCAATATGCTGCTTACAAACGTAACCGGTGTTTACTGTAAGCAACATACGAAATATCTTAACGTCACTGGTGGTGGTACATAAAGTTACCACTGGGTTCAAGGGATTCAACACGAGATCAGACACTGAATTTGAAAGGAAACGCGACGTACAGTGAAAATATGGGAAGTATGATACAAACGCAAAGTCCTGAGAACAAACTGCTTCATAATTACGAATATTTACAGAGAGAGGCCAACTTAGAAACATAAACGGCCGAAACATAGCCTGCTGTAACCAGCTCACCATCAGGCATGGTTTTTTTGGTCTTTTTTTCGCTAACGTTATTTACATTTCCCTATTTTTAACCTTTGTTTCACGTACTCAAAGTTAGCTAAATTGGTTATAGGAATAATTTTGTGATTTTTCTTTGTATACTGTAAATACCGCCAAAATCTTCTTTGAAATAAATATTACAAAAAAGACAGGCCCAGCTCAACTGTAACAAACACACCACCTCCATCATCATCATCATCATCATCATCATCATCATCATCATCATCATCATCATCATCATCATCATCATCATCATCATCATCAAGAGCATCAGAACTGTACTGGGCTAGATTTCTAACAGCCTACGTACAATCAAATAAGAAACTCTTCTGTAACACTCAACTGGTATCGCGCTGCTCAAGCGAAAACAAACCACGAACTGTACCAGAAACTGTTCTCTTTGAACACGTCATAATGACTGCGTCTCAGTAGCACCAGAGGATGCGGTATATGCTGGAAAAGACCCAAAACTAACTGACCGAAAAGCCTAAGCAATTTGCGTCAGGCATTTAAAAAGACATGCTTGAAGTGGAACAGAATCAATGATACCGCTTCGTTCACACGTGTTGTCCATAAGAAGGTAGGCCTTACAAAAAAAAACGCCGTACCATGTGCAGACGACAGACGTCCAGAACCTTCAGGAGCCCGATCGCCATCCTCACACACGAACGCCGTCAGTTTCACGGATACTGATGGGCCTACTTCTTCTCTATAAATTTTCCCCTTCGTCGGTAGCCCGCAGCTACGTGCGATGTTTACTTTCCAATAGCAAAGAGCAAACATTACAATCGCAAAAATAAATAATGGTAAAGAAATCCCATTACAGGCCTGGACAGGCCGTTAGGTTTCCAGGAGGTTGATGCTTCCAGATTTCTAGACAATCGGCACATGAAGGTGGTAAGGTTGTCAGCCATACGCACCGGCCGCGTTTACCCCCAGGAAATATTCCTGGTACTCGTTTCTGTTAGAGGCCGAGTCGACCCCAGGGCCATTGTGAGGACAGAATGTCACACTGATGCAATACAGCCTTAAGCTGCGTCTAATCTGGAGTTCTGACGGTAACTAAAAGTCACGCACGCAAACGTGAAGGGGAGGATTTTTCTTAGCTATCTTTTCGTTTAGTGATTGGAAAAAAATCACCACACAGGTACCTTATCATCCCAAGTATTCTATCAAAACCTAGACATTTCGTACGCAAACCATACCACGTGTGAGTCTACTCATTTTGCAGGGCCATGCATCCTTAGGCTATTAGTGCCAAATGAGAAAACACAGCGAGATTTGCTCCGGGTACCCTCCGTCCGGAATTTTGGCCTTACCGCTGCACCAGCTTCCAGATACTTCGGACGCAATATGATTCGTTACGTAAAAGATAGTTGCTTAGCGTTTCTCGTTACATTCAAGTTAAAAATAAACAAGTTGGATGAAAACAATTCGGTAAGATCTGACGATTTCAATAGAGGGTCAAGGCGACTAACACAGGGGACATGAATAAAAACAGTTTTCAAACAGAATAATGACGTCAGGTTTATTTAGCGAAGATAAAAAATTCCACTAAAAGTTCAGCTACTCTGGTACATGCCGCTGTGTAAATTAGTAAACAGTACCGACGTTCCAGACAAGCTCAGTCCCTTCAGCTTCTGGGTAGTCCAAGAAACCCTGAAGATGGAGGCAGTAAGATCCTCTGTACCGCCTCTGTGAGAACCTCAGATCTTTCAAGCAACTGCGTTATCTGTAAACTGATAGCACAAACCCTTAAGTGCATGTCAGAAATCATTCCAACAATCCAACGCTGTAATATAGGCAGCTGGCACAGCCATACAACTGTCCTCATGACATTGTTTTGGCTCTAAGAATACGAGTCACACGGAATCGCTGAAACGTTTTGGATCAACTCTGGATGCCCCCCAGTGCAACCAGACGAACAATAAGCCCCAAGCGAATACCGAATACAGTCGGGGGGGGGGACAAGGCCAAGTCAGAAGCCGCAAAGGCGGCTGTGTCGTAATGACGGAAAGAAAGATCGTTTCCACCATGACAGCAGGTAATCCGACCAACCAACCAAATAGAAGCAACTGCCTGCCCGGCCGGGCGTGGTACCCGATCATCCAATGTTATTGGGTTCAAACTTATTGTGGGTGGTGCTAAAAAAATGTTCACAAAAAGTATTCATCATGACGCCATGTTGCTATATACACCGATAATTGAGAAAAGGTTCCAGCTACAGGCTACTACTGCCGTTGTGATACACGTAACTACATAAAACTGGATTCTACACGCCTGAGACAATTAAAGGACGTCTCTCATCTGACAACAAACTAGGCTTACATTTATTAGAACTCATACAGCCTTACTATGTCAGGCCTACAGTTGCTCCGCACACTTCAGTGTCAGGAACGTGTCGTAGTGTTCAGTTTGCATTTAACAGCACCATAAATGAATACCGCCAAGGCATAAAAGCTGACATTATCATAACAAACGGGAAATTTGTCCAGAAACTAGCCGAAGCGAGCTACAGATATCACAATTCTTCACTTCAAAATGTCAATAGAAGCCAAAGCTGAGGCCTTACAGCATATTATTTTATTCTGTCAGTGTCATTTTTACGACAGTTCTTAGTTTATTTAATGACGCTATCTCAACTTACGGCGATGCAGGCCTGGGACTACGGCATTCATATTCAAACTGTGTTCCGCGCGCACATTCCCTTTATAATGAATTTGGTAAATGTAATTTTGATAACTTTTAATCGCATTTTCTATTTTACTCGTCATTTTGTGCGTCACCGGCGCTAGAATTATTGCAAGTATACAGCAGCAATAATTAAAAAAAATTTTAGTCCTACTCTCTGGAATTAGAAAAAGTTCGGTCATCACCTAAATCAAACATTTTATTTTCAGTGGATAAGTAATACAATAAATAAATCAAAAATTTATTTGAAAGAAAATCTAGAAATAAGTTCTACATGACAGGTGGTAAGTTAGGAGTATTTATAATAAACTGTCATAGTTCCAACAAACGATCACATAGGCCTACAACGTAACGGCCTGCATGTCCGTTCAGACAGGGTGAAAGTGGGCCCAGGTCTTAAGGGTTGGACCCCCCACCCCCACCCCCCGTTACACTATACTGGTCCTAACGTGTTACAAAACTAGCGGACAAGATAAATATTTATGTTCGGTACTACATCACGGTGAATCTTCGAAAGAAAGAAATGTACACATGGCGACTGGGATCTTCACCAGCCACCACTGGGAGGACTTCGTATCTCCAACACACCGGTAAACATCTACAGTTAGTTCCTCAGCCAGTCTGCGCTTCATTAACTCCTTCATTATGATTACTGTGAAATTTGCTTGTCCAAATTTGCCTGCTCCTCAATTATTTCTGCCTCATTTACACGTCACCCTTCAAATGTAAACGTTCAATTAAATAACACAGCAGAAAATCGACTCAAGAATGTTTTGGTGATTGAGCGAGCGAGTGAGTGAGTGAGTGAGTGAGTGAGTGAGTGAGTGTGTGTGTGCGTGCGTGCGTTAACTTCATTTACGTCAAACTCTATTCCTACGAGGACTGCGACGACAATAATGGGCTCCGCGGAACAATAAAATGAACAGGGCCTGAACACCCCCCGAGATGCTTTCCCTTATTTTCATGACTTAGACCTATCCTAAACATTCCGGCCAGTTGTAACACAGCATAAATTCTCGTGTGAAAATTCTTCTCTCTTCCTTTAAGATTTTAAAATGGCAGTCCTTGAGTTTTTATGTAAAAAGGAGTTTATATCGTCCGGTAACTTAATAAATACTGACATTAATACACATATAACAAAGACAATAAATTCCTCAATGGACCCTTATTAAATTATTCACTGCTAAGAGCGTTAATTGCTGAAAAAAAAAAACACGCTCATTTATAATCACCAGCTTGGAGTCTTCCAGTGAGGGTTCGGTGGATCAGTTCAACGCAACAGACTATTTTAATAGACTAGGCTACTTCTTACCTCCTTCAGTCATTTAACCTTTTAAAGCCTAGCGGTAACTTTACGTACCCCCAGGCTTAACGTTAAAAAATTCTACGTGGTGCCCACATTGCGTTTATGTGTTTTCTACGGATCTCAGAACAAACAGCAACTTTTGCCTTATAAAACATTAAGATACTGGTTTTTACAACCGAAGTGGACAGTGTTTACAGCGCGGTACGCACTGGGTCCTCACATAAAACAGATACGTTCCGTCTTTAAAGGGTTAATTACTGAAAAAAAACACTCTCATTTATAATCACCAGCCTGGAGTCTTCCAGTGAGGGTTCGGTGGATCAGTTCAACGCAACAGACTATTTTAATAGACTAGGCTACTTCTTACCTCCTTGAGTCATTTAATGATACCTTTTTCAATACCGCATGACATACAAGTCAGCGAGATGGAAATATGATAACGAATAGACGGTAGCCCATATAAATATTTGGAAAACTAACAGTGCGTAGCTAGCCTATATACACTGGTCACTGAAGGACTGTGTGGTCTATATGGAAGGAGGGCTATTACACCAGCTGCGAAGGAAAAAATGGGAAACCGGAACGAGATCCACAGCTAGTACCTTTCAAATTCGAGCCCTGAGGTTTACTTCTACACCAAGGTACCCGATAGGCGCAATATTTGCAGGCAAATTCACTATCGTAAATTCAGGTCCACGTCACCTAAGTCTCGCCCGGCACCGCTACGCCTACCTACAGCTCTGTGAATTTACAGCAATAGGCTACCGTGATAACAAACACTGTATTACTCATGTCGCAAAACAGCATAGAGGCCTATTACCGGCTTTTGACTGTATCTAGGGAAGGTATAATTTCAGTAGTAGTGGTGTATGTATATGGCAAACAAGGGGCCTCGAGAACACACACGCATATCCGACGTAGGTTCTGATCAGCCATTGTGGCTAGGACCGACCGAACTGGTGACAGAGAAAGTAACGTAAGACGGAACTTTCTACATAACAAAAATAGCCCTCAGTTTTGCACAAGGATGTGGACAAATAATACACTAAAACCGACACAAATGGAGTGTCGTTATCTGCCGCGATCTGTTTATGAATTAGAATCTTAGTACTATTTTATATTGCAATATACAACGCACATAGTACACAATATATAATTTTATATTACAACGCTATTCATTTTACCTTCATATCAGCTTTATAATATTAACTTTAAAATTCACGTGTTAAATATATGGCCATATATTTTTAATCGCTAATTTTAATTAATTTCCAATTTCTAATGCTTTCAGGGACAAGATCCATATTAGGATCGAAGAAAAAATAATGTCTGAATGTAAAAAGTGCAAACACAAACGAACCGTAATGAAAGCTTTTCATTAAGACATATATAGTTTGTCTTTTTTGAATTAATAATGATAAATATACAATCATCAACTGTTTATTTAACACAATCTAAAATACTGATATAATATTACAATATCCTATAGTTGTGTATTCTCACATTTGATGATACGTATGTTCACATATCTTTTTTTCGTTTGTACTTGATTCTCCCTGCAGAGGGATTACTTAGGCCGCAACATGTAGAAAAGTGTACACCATGAGATAATACAATTTAGGTTTGTTAACTGTAAGTGAATTTAGTTGAAATTATATAATCTTAATTAGAATGTTAGCACGTTTTTAAATTACGTTATTTTACATTATACAAAAATATTCCCTTAACATGAGTTACCTTTATTTCCCATACCCGTTACCATAGGCCTATATCATTTCAGGACCTTGCAGGCACAGCCCATAGTGTCGCTCTTCGTTCAGCCCTAACTTTGCTACTAACTTAAGATAATAGAAAGGCGTGAGGTCGGAGAGGTTTTCAATGGCATAGAGGCCACATAAAATTTTGTGAGAATCAATTCATTGGTTCAGAAGCTGAAAGGAGAAAACATGCAGGCAGGCAGGCAGGTAGACAGACAGACAGCATGGATGACACAATCCCACTCTTTCCCCTTTACAAGCAGAACTAGGCCTTAAAAAGTGTACCACAAAACAATAGAAATGCATCACACCCATTTCCGAATTGTTTCGTACAGTTTTTCATGTACCATACTACGTACGCCTACACACCGATTTATGATAAACGTAACATTTGAAAATTTCATGGCCACTATATATATGCACTATAATCTTTGCGGGTGATCAGCCGCGTCAGTTAGTACACTTTCAGTCGCCTCATTGCTCAACGTAATTTTAATGAATTCATAACAAATCATACTGTTTGTGACACAACGCATATGAACAAAGCGTTCAGCACTCTGAAGCAATCCGCAACTTATAAAGGCCATAGCAGCTACATGCCAGGAAGGTACATGGGACGAGGGGATGTACAGCTCCACTCACCCTTAACCGCTGCGTTAAACAGGAGTGGTATGCCCCGACCGCTTTACCCTCTAAAAAGTACCCTCGTCAGACCTTCAAGATGAGGACAGGTGGGCCCCTCAGCCGACCTGAACGGTTACGTTCAGTCACTCATACTCCATAGTATTTCTAATGTATAATTACTATCAATGGAAATGTGAACTTATTACTCGAAACAATAAGACAAAGAAATTATTAGCACTTCCTGCATCGCAAATTCCGCGGTCCTCCTTCACGAAATTTTCTTGAGCGGCGTCAGAGGACATCGACCAGTGTGACAAATGGACACTTGGTTTAACATGTAGAGGCGAGAGAAAAGAGCCCCAGCCTAGCATCTTAGTACAAAGGACGTCAGGCAAGAAAACGTCTTGAGGAGCATCTGACAGGAAATGACAAATGACTCTAACCTCATACGTCTCTAAAAGATCAAAAGGGTATTTTGGACAAAAACAGCGGCATGTCCGACCACACTTACGCCTACACGAAATATGCACCTCAGCGGGAATCGTATTTACACAAACAGAAATCACACGAACGAAGTTTAACCCTTCAAAGACGAAGCGTATCTGTTTTATATAAGGACTCAGTCCGTACCGCGCTGTAAACACTCTCCACTTCGGTTATACAAAACCAATCTCTTAATGTTTTATAAGGCAAAAGTTGCTGTTTGTTCTGAGATCCGTACAAAACACATAAACGCAATGTGGGCACCACGTAGAATTTTTTAATGTTAAACCTGGTGGTATGTAAAGTTACCGCTAGGCTTTAAAAGGTTAAGCATTTCTGCCTCAACGTGCACAGTCAGCTGAAGCATTAGTAACGTTAACACATTCAGTACACTTATTCTGAATATTAATAAATCAGAAAATTACGGACAATTATCAAGTATGCGCACACACTGCATTCAAGCCTACGTGCACAAGTAACTTGTTTTTCAAAATCAGCTCTCACAGACTAATACTACCGACAAATACAAATAATGCACACATGCCAAACGTTACGTAGTCGTTCTGTAATTTTACTAACTGCTAAACTAAATGCAAGAACAGGCGTTACAGCCCATAGTCTATACACTACCGGTAGGCAAGGGCCGCACGGTGGCGCACACTAGGGCACTGGTTACAAAGAGCACAGTCCTTTACAAGCTACTAGTAGCTCACGTAAACACAGACTGCCAGTACATTAAGGAACTCACAACTTGCTTACCGCGTTTACAACAGCCCGCTGCTGCTTCACATCCAAACCAAATGAATCCAATTCGTACGATCATATCCCATTTATATCAGATTCATTTTACTATTATCATTCCATTTACACCTAGGTCTTACACGCGGTCCCCTTACTTCAGTCCTTCCAATTAAATTTTCTACGGATTTCTCACTCTCCCCCACGCATGCTACATGTCTCGCTCATCTCATTCTCCTTGATTTGATCAGCCTGATCGAATGTGGTGAATAGTTACGAACATCGTAATTTTGCAATCGCATCTTAAATATCGCTTGTGATATGTCAAGGAATTTCTGTGTTTGTCCTATGTAGCTACAAGTCAATTATACAATCCACAACTGAAGGAATCATATCAAATTAGCGAACAATTTGGCTCAAGCCACAACGATCCGCAATTTTAAAGACTCGTACCAAATTAGCGAACAATTTGGCTGAAGCAACAACGATCCGCAATTTTAAAGAATCATACCAAATTAGCGAAAAATTTGGCTCAAGCCACAACGCTCCGCAGTTTTAAAGAATCATACCAAATTAGCGAACAATTTGGCTCCAGCAACAAAGCTCAGAAATTGTAAAGGTTTCATACAGAATGAGCGAACAAGTTGGCTCAAGCGATAACGCCCCCAATTTAAGAAATCATACCGAATGAGCGAAAAGCTGGCCCCAGCGAAAACGACCCCAATTTAACGAATCATACCGAATGAGCGAAAAGCTGGCCCAAGCGAAAACGACCCCAATTTAACGAATCATACCGAATGAGCGAAAAGCTGGCCCCAGCGAAAACGACCTCAATTTAACGAATCATACCGAATGAGCGAAAAGCTGGCCCCAGCGAAAACGCTCGTGACTTATTTTTCGGGTAATACTTGGTTCGAATTTCGGAGGGACACTGACTACCTTACGTTTTCGTAGGTTTCATCAGTTTCTTGCGACAACTGTTGGGATAACGGTAAGATGACCTTTAATCCCTGACTTTCTGGGACAGTCCCCAAAATAAGACACGTCCCGGATTAATTCTGTCCCATATTTTGTCCCCTCTCTTATTTCTCCGATTTTGTTCCGTCTTCCTAATAATATTTTTTAGAACGGAGACCCTCTTGCATCTCGTTAGCGCCTTTCCCGACGAGATGGCAACAGTGCCGCGCACAGAACGGTAAACAGCAACGATGGAAGATATAAAAAAACACGCCTGTAACGTATGTGCCATTTTAATTGTTACTTCAGTGCTATCCCCCTCCCCGAATAGGCCATCGAAAAAAAATGATCACTTTTAGACAAAAGGGCTGCATCTAACTAGGGTACGATCACTTTCTTATACACCCTTCTCAATTCACTATTCACTCATCATTCCTGTCATTCGATGATGGTTATTAAATATCCTATCACGTTGTCAAGCACGATTTGTAAAACATACGTGAGCCACAGATAATATTTTTGAGATTAAAGCTACTGCACATATATTTCAGATAACAGAGACTATTTATTAGTGTTTGACTTAAGCTTTTGTCTCGACTGACATAAAATACAGGGATTAGTAACAATGCGCATGACGGTATTAAATTCTGTGTAAAATACAGGGATGAAGAAGAAAGTGTATTGCAAAGAAAATGTGTCAGACAGGGATGAATTCTGAGCTCACGCTGCTTTAATATTTCTCTAGATGATGTTATGCATTATACTTGCGTAGGAAAGTAGGCCTACATATGTCAATGTCGAAACATGGTTTGCTGTTTGCAAGTGCTTTAAATATTACATCATTTCCAGTTAACAGTCTGCAGATGGGGACTGACAAAGTGGTAAAATATTGTAATGAGTGGAACTTCAAATTTAATTTGACGAAGACTAAAATTATAGTTTTTAAGAAGGAAAACTGAACAATAACGGAAGTCGCTGTATGTACTCTATGATAAAGAAGCAGCAACAGTAATGAATTCCTTGTCTAGGAGTAACATTAACTCTTTAAAGACGAAGCGTATCTGTTTTATGTAAGGACTCAGTGCGTACCGCGCTGTAAACACTCTCCATTTCGGTTATAAAAACCGATCTGTTATAAGGCAAAAGTTGCTGTTTGTTCTGAGATCCGTACAAAACACATAAACGCAATGTGGGCACCACGTAGAATTTTTTAATGTTAAACCTGGTCGTATGTAAAGTTACCGCTAGGCTTTAAAAGGTTAAAGAGTACCTACATATCATAAACGAAAGTCTAGACTACTGGCAAATGTAAGGCAGACCTCGGTCGCAACTGGTGTTTTTAAAAAACACCGGACATGAAGATAAACATTTTAGAAAATGTTAATGAGCTGGTGCGCCCAGATTCATGCGGCTGAACTAGGAGGATGAGAGGGTGGAAATAAATTGATAGGCTGCTAGAGGATTTTTTTGCGGAACTGTTGAACATACACAGCCTTGCGGCAATAGGTGTGACCGAATTTGTTGGATGGAGACACTAGGACATGCAAAGTACCATGTTTGGCTGTGCAAGACTCGATAAGGATTTTGCAGATGTGCAGGGATGAAGTAGTAAGAGGCTATATGAATAGCACAGATATTAAATTTGGAACATGCGCTAAGAAATTTAGAGAGGGATTAGACAAAATTGGGTTTGGATGCATGTGACAAAACCCACAACAGACACACTGCGTTAGCACATGTAGGAGAAAGGGGTCATTAATAATTTACTGCGAAATGAAATTAGTATGGGGGAGAGAATATGCAGGCCGCCATACAAGACAGAAGATGGTTTGCCTGGTTCATAAAGGCGATTTGGAATATGTGAGGGGCAAGGAAAGGACTGGAGGAGCGAAGGTATCCCCACTCTAGGGACGAGGAAAATGCTATTCGCATCCTTTTTAAGTGTTCACAAACGAAAAGGTGCACAGATCAATTTTCGAGCAGTATATGACTCACCATTACTGAAGAAGTAGCATACAACACAAGACTAATGCGTACTAATGACAGAAATTTAAAGCTTGGGAAAATTTTTGCACAAAGTTGGATGTACACGGGACAACAAGGTTACAAACCTAGTACTGGAGTAGAGGGGCAGGAGGAGGATAAAGGGGAGGCGGAAATTATTTTAGTAACAGTAGGTACGTATGGTGTGGACCGGGATAGCGTAGTCGGTATAGCGACTCGCTACGGGCTGGACAGTCCGGGGATCGAATCCCGGTGGGGGCGAGATTTTCCGCAGTCGTCCAGACCGGACCTAGGGCCTACCCAGCCCCCTGTACAATGGGTACCGGGTCTCTTTCCCGGGGATAAAGCAGTCGGGGCGTGGGGCTAGCCACCCCATCCCCTCCTCGTGCTGAGGCTCACGAACGGGTAGAGCTATACCTCTACTCACCCTCTTGGGCCCTCAGGGCCTGTTATAGGGTGAACCTTTACCTTTAGGTATGCATGGTACAAGATACAGATAGTAAATATTAGACCCATATAAGCTGCATTCCGCAAAACCCTGGTGTTAGAGGCCGCAGTTTTTTGTGCAACTAGATTAAACTACTGTATGAACCTGAAAAGTCGTTAAAAAGCCCAATACATTAACAATCATTCCAGACATAGAACAAATTGAAAATGGAAACAACACATATGTTGATTTTATGTTACTCAATTCCGTGTATATGATCAATATAGCAAAGCAGAACCAACTTATGCACAATATTCCCGTTTATTTATTTAACCTTCGTCTTTCGGTCACTTAACTGGCGTGTTCCACCACGCTCCTACGCGATACAGTCGGCCTGATACCTGGGATGTCCCACAACATAAAACAAACCTTCGAATTACATAAATTAGGGACGCCAGGCCAGAAACAGCACCGTAGCATCAAAACAAGAATTGTACAGCATAAAAAATTTAAATTTTTATAGAAGATTAACATTTTTAACAATTTAAACATTTTATAATTCACATTCGAATGCACATTGTCATATGTAATTTGACGTAACCCCCCTTGATAATGGCAAAGTTATTGCCGAAACATGTCGGGGAGATGAACTAAAAGACAAAGGCTAAATAAATAACCAATAACATTGTGCGTAAGTTGGTTCTGCTTTGCTATAACATACTTGTAGTCGATAATTACAATGTGACAAAGACTTGGAAATCCACGCAGTGTATGCAGTGTAATTTGATTAGTGCTTGAATAAACCCGTCCCATTTAGCGCAAGATATGAAGCAGGACTACACGTTTCAGCCAATAAATTGGCCGAAACATGTTGTATAAATATTGTACACATATAGTGTAAAACAGAGTTGTGCGTAAGGAATTCTGCTTACTTTTACTGTTAAACCTTTAAAGACGGAACGTATCTGTTTTATATAAGGACTCAGTGCGTACCGCGCTGTAAACACTCTCCACTTCGGTTATAAAAACCAGTCTCTTAATGTTTTATAAGGCAAAAGTTGCTGTTTGTTCTGAGATCCATACAAAACACATAAACTCAATATGGGCACCACGTAGAATTTTGTGATGTTAAACCTGGTCGTATGTAAAGTTACTGCTAGGCTTTAAAAGGTTAATTCGCAAAACGGGATACAGTCCATCAAAACTGAAACGGCGTGTTTACTATGAGGTAGAACGCAACTCTGCAATATTGCGTTACGATACATGAATTTCGGACGTCGAAGAGTTAAAGCGGATCTGGAATAACCAGGTTACGAGACTATGAACTGGCTCATGGCTCAGGGTACGGTGCAATGGCAGACTCCTGTGACGACGATGACAGAAACTTCATAGTAACGGTGGATAACCTGAACCGGGTAACGATCGACTTTTAAGGGGACACAACGTATCTGGAGATCGAGTTACAAGGATGATAACACGATCGAGGGTATTAACTAGATAACTGGCTTGAAGTGGACGACCGGGATTCGATTTCAAGCACAAGTAGAGCTTATTCTCTTCGCCACCAGATCCAGAAAGGCCTTTTACCCAACAGGTGCCGGTATTTCCCCCAGGGTATTTCGACAGCAGCCTTACCATGGTTGTCTCACCTCCACCTACTACCAAACTTAGGAATGCCTCGAACATTACCTCTACTCCCCCTCCGCCTTTCATTTTACCTGTGATGACAACTACTCTGATGTGACGATTGTGTTAAAATTAAACTAACAAATCACCAAAAACTGAAGTGCAGTGAGGTATCATTTAAGCTTTTCAAAGAATTCCCCCCCCCCCCCCCACTTCAGTTAGGAACCACTGTTACTTGAAGTTCTTTGTGAGAAGGCTGAAGTTAGGGAGGAAAAAAGAAAAGAGAACAAAAGGCGACGGCAAGTGTTCTCCCTCTGTTCACACCAGTCTGCCTATATGAGACAATGACATACCGTATGTCGACGAACCCAATGTTATATAACGCACAACGAATAATACTGGGCACCGCTGCACTAAGCTGTCATTTATGCAACACACAGATCTCAAGATACAACTACACGCTGTTCCCCAAGTTTGTGCAAGCTCGTGTAATTTCACGCTACACAGCGCCCGATCAGCATACACTGCCAAGACACTTTCTAGGGAAAACACTCCAGCATCACCTCGATGTAAGACACCGAGCTCTTGAAATTAACGTTTTCTGTAACGTCTGACTCTTCTGAGACGCTCATTACCGTCGCAGACTGACCTGTTTTTGAGCTCGCAGCGCTATTTACATTATTATAAAACAAGCGTCATTTCCTGTCTACCATGTATAATCATATATATTAATACAGTACGTTTTTTATATTATATATACCGTGCATTTTATCATAAATCTAATATCGACCAACAAATGCACCAAATAAATAACATGTATATATTTGAGATCCCTACATATATGCAGGGGATCTCAAATATATTTTATACATGTTATTTATTTGGTGTATTTATTGGTCGATATTAGATTTACAGTGAGTTTTGTTTGCAACATCACGATCTACTGAACCACCGGACCTTCTAAAGATAGACATTTTTAGAAAGCTTATAATTCGGCAATGATGGCAATATCCTTCGTTTTTATTCTTCTTATTAATTTCTTTTCAAAAATTTGTTTCTAACAAAAAAAAAAGCTAACGTTAAAAACGACAAAGCTGCCTCAAGTGGAAGTCAAGAGAAGCTAACATATTTCATGCACTTCCCTTGGCCTCCGCTTGAACAGGACATGTCGACTTCAATGTTTTCTGTCTTATTTACACGTGGTAGGACGCTTTTTTTCTTATTTACACGTTGCTTATGATCTCGTGATCTTCCGAAGAAACTACCCAGTATGAAGTATCAGTAAGTAAAATTTTTAATGTTTCTTAAGATTAAGATTCTGTAACTTTCGTAGGTTAAACATTTTACTGTTTGTAAGTGCGAATTATTCGCACGCGTATTAGTACCCACAAAAGCGGTACAGTGTGTCAGTACTCTTATAGCTCTAAGGCACTAGATGGAGGTCAGTGGTCAGCATGACCCTGCTGTCACTTTACCCACATAAAATTAGCCCTTGTTTCACGGTGCGGCCATTTTACCTTCGGCAAACGAGACATTGGCTTACGTTGTACAATTTTTTTGGGGGGGCAAATACCGTCCCTGTCGGGAACCAAACGAAGGTCATCCAGTCTCTAGTCAGTCTCTTTACTGACAGACTTGTCCAAGTTCACATTCACTTTTATACAGGGGCCTACACTCCAACTCTCCCAACACGCAGCGATGTTCTCTCTAACAAACAAAATTTCGTATGTCACTAAAGAATGTTTTTGAACTGCGTATTTGAGGAAAAAATGTGACAGAACGTTAAAAGGAGGGAGGAGCAAATGGTTGAGAAAATTAATTTCCAGAATTAAGGACCTGTTCCATCAACAGCCCACACTGGCATTTCAGTTAACACATGATTTTTGTCAAAGTAGCGGCATTGAAAGAAAGGCTTCAGTCTGGCGTCACTCTTTCTGTCGCCGGACAGCTCAACACAGAAATTTTCTGGTCAAGAGTACTGACTTAAGAAGTACAGTTTATTACTGTTCTTACAATACAACAATTCTGAAACGCATGGTTCAGTGTAACTAACGCATGTCTTGTCTGCCATGATCGATATTACCAGCAGCCAAAATGGAGACACTGAGAGTACTTCAGCGTATCACACACACATCACTCCAAAACAGGTCAACACTCAAGGACTTTCTTATAAAAATACTCTGATACTCGTGTTAATTTGTTCTCTATAACGGGAATGACATCAATTAGGAAGAAGTGCGGGTAAACCAGAAATACGCCTGAAAATACCGTTCACAAATATTACGTACTTCACCGGTAATGACTCACATTTATCATCAGTAACAGCACAATAACACGCGAGAACAGCTAGCGGCAAGAGGCAGCATTCTTAGTGTGGTAACCTACGTCTCTTTTAAACAAGCGTAAAACCTGCTACACAACTGGACAGCAATCTATTACAAGGTATCAAACCCCAGAAATCCAACGTCTACACCAAAATCTTTAACGGTATGGATACATGCGATATTTGTAATTCTCACAAGGGGGATGATGAAGATTCCAGTCTTCTGGGATATGAAGCCATGCATACTGGTTACAACTAACAATTTACACGGCGTCATATCTCAGAGGGACTGCATTCTTCAACAATGGGGCCATTTACGTAGTACACGGTTGGGAAACAAACTTGTAACACTAACCGCTACCTACTGAGACTCCTGCGAACTACCAGTACCTCAGTTATACTCGGTGGCTCAGTCGACGTCTTGCTGCATCTGTGAATGTCGATGGTGACAATAACACAACTTACGACATACAAAACATTTTAAAAACGACGAAGCAAACCTTCAGAAAGCCGGACCTGATAACGTATGTACAGCAAAGATGTCACCGGATAAGGCATGTAAGGCATATGGTCGGAGCAGGGGCACAGCTCCACTCATTCTTAACCTCGGTACTTGAAAAGGAGGTGACCGGTCAGACTGATGTTCCGGCCATTTTTCCCACGGAAAAATAACGTACAATTACCACCTCAATGGGAGGGTGGGTGGTTGCCACAGGCGGTGTGTACACTTTGGAGCAGGGCTGTGGAGTCGGAGTCGGAAGGAATTTTAGGTGCAGTCGGAGTCGGGAAAAAATGTACCGACTCCGACTCCGACCTCAGTCTAAAACCTTAACTAGATACTCCATCTCCAGAGCCCTGATAGCTACAGTAACCATTAGACTTATACTTAAATATAGGTTATAAGTCAAAAAAGTAGCCTGATGATTCACGTGGTGGCGATGAAATGTCTTACAGGTTTACCGTTATTAATGCACATTGAGGTTTTATGAAGGAGTCGGAGTCGGAGTTTTAAAAATAGAGGAGTTGGAATCGGAAGTTGTAAAAATCGAGGAGTTGGAGTCGGAAGTTTTAAAAATCGAGGAGTTGGAGTCGGAGTTTTAAAAATCGAGGAGTTGGAGTCGGAGTTTTAAAAATCGAGGAGTCGGAGTTGCAGTCGCAGCTTTTGTGTACCGACTCCACAGCCCTGCTTTGGAGAAAATACAATCTCTTGTCCCTGACGTGGTTCAGTCCAATCCGCAGCGTAATCACTATTCCGGCTAGATCCGCGCTCTTCTGGCATATTACGCAGCGTCGAATGGTAATCCTTTACCGACGTTTCGGGACAACGTATCGGTCCCATCTACAAGGGTCATATTTCTTTACCCTTCTATATGGGACCAATACGTTGTCCCGAAACGTCGGTAAAGGATTAACATTCGACGCTGTGTAATACGCCAGAAGAGCGCAGATCTCATCAGCATCGCGGCGGAAGCCTGAAATCACGGATATTCCGACTAGGTTATCTCCTCTCATTATTATCACCCTACTATGTAAATAGCGTCATAACAAGGCAGTATTTGTTATACATTTTGAGCTTATCATGGTTAAACAAAAATCACACCGAAGTGATGCAACAGATAACACACACGTAACTTATACACTAACTGTTTGACTGTGGCCATTGATCTAAACAGTGTAAAAACTCAATTCCTACGTCACAGCGAACCAACTCCCGTCTCCAACAAAAATCTCAGTCAGTTGATGTTCTTTATGAACATAATGACTACACAAGTTGTTGCAGTAACCACTGTAATGGCCGGAGACGAAACGCACGCGCAACCTACAGCATGTGTATTTACACATTCACCAGCCTATATAAAATTAACTGATAAAATAACCAATACCTACTACACTGTAACAAATAAAGGTAAACACTGTGTCATCAATGAACCGATATGTAAGTACTGTTTCTTACTTCCCTGTGGTAGACATTCTTCGCTTACGATCGATAAAAATTATAATGCCAAATTATTCTAGAATACGATTTGTCGATACGCCTAATATAGGCATAACAGTGGCGACGGACAGTAGGGAAATAAATCAGAAATGCCAGAACATCAAACGTATGACCTACATTCTTATAACCTTCCAAATGAAGTCACTTCGACGGCCAATCTTTTAAAAACTTGATAAAACTTTTGTTACGTCACGAAAAACTGTCGGGATTGATACATGCGACCAGTTCTTTGCACTGGCAAGGGTGAGGGTGGGGAAGAATCAATTCCAATAGCATTCACTACTTCCTAGTTGTACTTTTAACAAGTGGAAGAAAGCAAAAATGAATGGATTCTAGACGCCTTCACGCCAATCACGCAAGCAACTGTTAATACTTAGCTCCAAAATAGAGTCAAATTTCGTATAACAAGGTTTAACTGAATGTACGTTCGATTCAATGTGGATCTAGCGGACTATGGCGTTAGTCAGGCCACGTTATTTTCTATGGAATCCACTGCAGGACGCCACCACAATGGAGTCCACTAAAGAAATTAGACACACAACAGACATACATAATACTTCTAGTTATGTCGTACGTTGCATCACCAGAATTCAGGGCAACATCAAAACACAGAGACGGCTAATAAATCACATGAAAACATGTGAAGTTCAAATATTTGTCCAAGACGTCAACCAATCAAAACTGATATTCTACAGGGTTCTGACGATGGTGTACGGGATCTGAAACCATCGATTTTATGGACTTTTCCATCATATGTACTAAAATTTAACACATTACTACGTTTCAGGGGCACGTTCGTTTTGTTTCTTCCAAAACAAACTTTACTACATAATAATTATTTACGCTGTAATTAAACACGGATTCGGTGCAAATTAGTGAATACACCACATCTGCAGTAACAGTTTAGGAAATATGTTCATGTCAGATTACAGTGTAAATAATGATTATGTAGTAACTTTTCTTTTTGGAAGAAGAAGGCTTGAAGGCGGGGGCCGATTCAGTTCCCTAAACGCATTAGTGTGTTAAGTTCTAATACATACGATGGAAAAAGGCCATAAAGCCAATGAAGTCAGAAATCAAAACTGCGTTCACGAAGAAATTATGAGCAGATCAACTTCGGGGAGTTACTGGTACCGTCCAGTTAAGACGATACGCCTATATAAATCCGAGGCCTTACGTTTTATTTCATGCGTTTTAAACCGTCTGCAAGAATTACTGCCAACGAAATACACTTGGCGTCAATTTGTACAGTTCATAGGCCTGTTAAAATTATTTTTTCATACACGTTTCGGATCGCCCGAGCCATCAACAGGGAGAACCAAATAGAAAACATGAGAGAAACACAAGTGTATCTGGTTTTCCCTGATGATAGTTCAGACGACCCGAAACATGCAGAAGAAAATGTGTAATATAAACTATACAAATTAATTCCAACTGCTTTCGTTGGACTCGTATAAATAACTGTGTAACGCACGGAAAATGAAAAATACAAGTATTAGGACATCTGCAAGAATTTTTGCATTTCCGTTCTTCTTTATATATACACACACACACACACACACACACTCTCTCTCTCTCTCTCTCTCTCCCAACAGTGCTATGAGCTTCTAAAACCTATCTGCCAACTAGTCTTTCAATGCATCACCAAAAGAACATACTGCTGGCCCCATTCAGTACATTCAAACTTCAATCTCCTTTCGCGGCCCAAACAGATGAGCCATCTTAATTAAAGAAAGGGGAGTCTGAAAAACTTTCTAGCCAATTTCTTCAAAAACTTCATTCTTACAACACAAATATCTCGACACAGCAAGCATTAACACCGGTAACATCAACATGCAGTGCACCAGTCCCGGCATCAAGAATGGAATTCCTTCCTTCCCTTAAATGCGCAAACCGTTCAAACGTGGATGGTGATAATTACAGTCAGTCTTAATTCAGTTTTAAAAAGTATAAACTCCCTGAACAAAGTGAAACTTCATTACACATCCTGCTGCACACACGCCTGGTGTATTTACCATGTCTGCCTGCCTGCCTGCCTGTGTCTATCTGTCTGTCCGTCCGTCCGCCCGCCCGCCCGCCCGTCTATCCGTCCGTCCGCCCGTCCGTCTGTCTAACTGACTGACCGTCCGTCCGCCCGTCCGCCGGGCAAGCCATCTGCCAATCCACCCACATATCCAAGTTCCAAGCAACACTCAAAGCGTATTTAATTCTACATCTGAACGACGCCACTACTATTGCTACAGCTGTCTTACCTTGCTCTCGAGCACGACATTAAACACACATTCCGATGCGTTAAATTTGTCACATATAACACGAAAGGTCCGCACTGTCGCCATGTTTGTAACTGTTGCCTTACAAACACTATTTCATACACAATGTCTAGGCGCACTTACGTTCTTTCTCCATAAAAAATAGGCCTACATGCCTAACTCCATCGTTCCCTGTCCATATCAGAGAGGAAGATAATGATATTTTGCGCCCTGCCGCCATGTTACCATAGATTCTCCGCACACCCGATTTAAAACAAGTGACACACAAACAGAGAGAGATTAACACACTCTTCTCTGCCGAGAATCTTCACAATATCTAACCAACCACCTAACTACAAGACAGCACAGTTCGAGTTCAGTTTTAATATTATCTCCCTCTATAAGTACACAACTGACAACCTAGTAGTATACGTTCCTTTCTACCTGACAGATATTCCAGTTGTAACTGATACTGAAAAGTCTTGGCTAAACAGAGGTAGGTTGTCGGACTTGTAAAGCGTTCCAGATTGGCAGAAATACTTTCCCATAGGCCTAAGAATGATGAAGACTTATGCATATCAATCCACTAATTATTTTATTGGAATTCCAGTCATTTCACACAACAGTGCAATTGTAACACTGCGGAACTGCTAATTCTTTTACACTGGCCTTCCACACAACAGTAATTCCAAAGAACTGAAGGCGAACTTTACGAGAAACGCCTATAAAGTTACAGACGAAACGACCTGACAGACACAGGCATGAGTGGGAAGATAATATTTAAAATAAAATTAATCTTCAAGAAATAATATGAGGGTCTGAGCAACATTCATCTGGATAAATTCCAAAGGTTCTGACGATGGTGTATAATATTGTGTGGTGATCGGTTTATGGACTTTATCCATCGTCCGAAGAGTAAAATATAAAAAATATTAAAAAATTAAAATCATAACGTTTCGGAAGCTGGCACTGCAGAGCCAGCTTCCAAAACGTTATGATTTTAATTTTTTAATATTTTTGATATTTTACTCTTCGGACGATGGATAAAGTCCATAAACCCATCACCACACAACATTCGTCTGGAGCATAGGCAGGTACCAGTGGCGTATTCTTGAGAACACGATAACGCAAAACTCGGTTCCATAAAAAATAATAACTTCTTTAGCAACTGAGCGAATGTTAGCTTCTCAAGACGGAGCCTTTTCACTGAAGTTAATCGGCCAGTTTAGGTCCAGAAGTTATCATACAATCCTCAACCCCGGACAGACTTGGAGAAGTTCCATAAATACAGTCACTGACCTGTCCATCTGCCGGTGATACCAACCTAATCTGCAGGCACCTTAACAACTGACCCACTGTTTTACACGTTTCTTGCATACTTAACACTGAACGATACTTCTCTTCTGCACAGAACAACAAACTGATAACGAATCTTCTTTTACGAGTGGCGTGAGTTCTAAAAAGGCATTCGCAATGTGGAGTGGAGGCGAGCACGAATGGTAATACCGCACACGTATTTCAAATCCTGCTTCACACATTAGATAAGATAACAAACTAGATGGAAAACAATTAGAATAAAATCGTTCGTATCTTAGTGTAAGACATTTGTAACTTATGTAATTAAGTTTTTATCTAAAGAATGAGCCTAAAATTAATTTCATGTTACGTTGTAAACAGTGAACTCTACCTGAAAACCGTGTTTATTAAATAGTACGTCGAGTCAGTAGATGCAGTACTAACATAAACAGAAATTTAACTATCTGCACGTACTGAAGTGCCAGCAGGCATATGGTAACGGGACGCCTTACAACTTATTTTATGCAACTAACATACTGACAGTATGAGGGCTCGCATCGTTGTTTACTTATATCGGCATATTTGCCGCAATTAAGAAAACAGGAAATCAATGTTAAAATTGCATTCCAACAGTGACAAGCAAACACGCAGAAGCAGATTTGAATTTTAGTCAAACAAACACAGTCACCAAAAGGACATATTCTTACCTACCCATATTTCTTCCTTAACCTTTTAAAGCCTAGCGGTAACTTTACGTACCACCAGGTTTAACATTAAAAAATTCTACGTGGTGCCCACATTGCGTTTATGTGTTTTGTACGGATCTCAGAACAAACAGCAACTTTTACCTTATAAAACATTAAGAGACTGGTTTTTATAACCGAAGTGGAGAGTGTTTACAGCGCGGTACGCACTGAGTCCTTATATAAAACAGATACGCTTCGTCTTTAAAGGTTGTTCTTCACGTGTTACGTAATAGGCAAAAGTGGCCTAGGGCTCCTGACAAAAATTAATAGAATACGACAATTCGTATTAATCCCAAGCTACACTTCCATACAGAAAACATACGCGTACTGCAAAGCCCAAGTACATTCGCATTTTTAGTATGCTTTCGTGCGAGGAGTTTTCAGTCTTCGTCGACTTAGCATCTTCAAGAACGCCCAAAAAGTACACATACGGTAGCCCTGTTTCCATTAAACCGAACACTACAGCAATATCTTCAACATGGACCTATGTCACACAGAAAGGCTCGTTCAAGCACATATAAAGCACATAACACTATTCTGCCAATCATGTGACTGATGTAATGTTCCGTTATGCCCACGTCGCTATGTCACCGTGATACACGGTTACGCATTCTTTTGTTCTCGTATTGAAATCAGACGTTAACTAAAACTTATGCTGCATAAGAAGTCTCTTGTAGTAAATAAGCGTTTATCTTTTACCTAGGAAGTCGAATGTAAGTGTAACTTCCTCGTAGAAAGTCCTGTTTGTTATGAACTCACCGACTTGGCGGTTATGGGATTTTGTGGAAAAGGTGAAGAACCTTAAGGGTTTATCACAAAAAGCTGTAGTAGTAGTAGTAGTAGTAGTAGTAGTAGTAGTAGTAGTAGTAGTAGTAGTAGTAGTAGTAGTAGTAGTAGTAGTAATGGAATCGGTTTAAAATAAATTACTGAGTACAACTGTAGGCAACAAATAAATGCATAAATACGACGATGACGATATGTCAACAGCTGCCAGAAATGTGTGTCTAAATACACTTCTTAGTAACTAACAAAATGGAATTTAAACTATACATAAAATAGTTTTTGTTTAAAAATTACACGTTACGCTCCTCGTTCAGACGATGACAACAGTTCACTCTGCTGCGTCTCACCGAACTTGGGCCGGCCGGTGGAGGGGGGGGGGGCACCAAGCAAACACGTGGGCATATATTTTCCAAGGTTATGGTGTAACCTTGTGTATCCAAGGAACCAATCACACGCACACAACATCCTGCTCCCTTCTCCCCGTCACTTGTTGTCAGAAGTGACCCACAACGATGATTAACTGGTGACCTACCAGCTAAAATTATATGATATGCGCTTTTCTGTGGTCTGTGTCCCGCTCACTTACACAGCTTGGAGTATCTGATGTGTTCACAGAAATGTATCGTGACTAAATATAGGCACGCTCGATACTGACACCGCGTTACAGCAGCAGACCTACACAGCCGATAGGGTTCAATGCTCGAGCAAGTCATTTTGGGAGCACGTAAAATAAAATTTCTGGCATGGCACACACGAGTCGGATTTTTTAGTTTCCACGATCAGATGAATGTAAGAGGACAGCTACGTCAAAATTAACAGCCGCACCATCTCGGAAGTAATATGCAGTATCAGACAAGACCTCTCGGTTGGGTGATGTTTTAACTGCAATATACCTCGCACTGAAAGAAATATGTTTCTTAAGTCCCGAAATGCATGACCTACATCAGCTATTCCCAGTGGCTGCACAGATTTCATCTCAGTCTCTATACAACGTCCGCTCAGCCTTACAAGTGTTGCGGGACAAGCTCCGCAACACTTGGTCTGTGCGCGGGCAACGTGAAATTCAATATAAAGAATGAAGAATGGGTAAGTATATGTGTAATTATGCGCGTAATTCTACTGTAAATTTTTCTGTACAGCGTGCGATAAATAAACACTGATAATAATAGGAAGAAATTTACTTAAAAATGTAATTCACAACTCTGGCTAGGACATGGGTCCCCAACATTTTTATGGCAAAGGGCCACACCTGTTACTGTGGGCTTATTCTCGGGCCACATGTGAAAAAAAAAAGCGGTATAGCTAACCGCCTAAATTATTGTGTAATTTTGATACTATATACACAACTTACAAACGCGGCCACGGGCCGCTTAACCTTTTAAAGCCTAGCGGTAACTTTACATACGACCAGGCTTAACATTAAAAAATTCTACGTGGTGCCCACATTGCGTTTATGTGTTTTGTACGGATCTCAGAACAAACAGAAACTTTTGCCTTATAAAACGTTAAGAGACCGGTTTTTACAACCGCAGTGGAGTTTGTTTACGGCGCGGTACGCACTGAGTCCTTATACAAAACAGATACGCTTCGTCTTACAGGGTTAATATAACCTGGCGGGCCGCGGGCTGGAGACCCATGGGCCAGGGTATCCTTATTCTTAGTACACTGTTACAAAATGATTTAGTACTGTAATGTATGTCTCCGTAAATAAATAGCTCATAAGTTTTCAAAATGTAGTAGACGTTCTATTCCGCCTTTGCCTGGGAAAGGGATGCAAGAAATTTTCTCATTGCAAATGCCGCCGGGGGTAACGTAACACTGTCTCCGGCAACAAGTTGCCCGCGAGCTACGGGTTCAGCGGACCTGCTCTAGACTAAAGACCAACTCTTTGTGGCTGCTGGCAGGAGGAAATTTACCCACGTGGACCTTAAAAGGGAGTATGGCTATGGTTCCTATGCAGAGTTGGTACGAGTTCGTTAGAAGTTCTGTGTAGGCCGTGTAATATTTTAAAAGTTTCCTTTACAACAAAGAGGTTAGCCTTCCAGGACGCTACGACTACAGTGATCGATACAGACCTACCAACATGGTAATTCTCCCTCGAGATTTCATTCATTCTCGCTGACACCCCACTTGCACAGGAACACTGGCAACGTCACGACACGCCTGTAGTACAGCCCCATGCTTATAAACATAGATCAAAGCTAATGTTTTCCTTGTCCATGCCATAAAGGGATACAGAGGAGTAAAGGTATAGCTCCACTCATTCTAAACCTTGGCATTAGATGGAGCTGCGTGGTTAACTACACGCCCCCGTCGCTTTACGCCAGGGAAAGAACACCGGTAGCCACTGAATAGGAGGATGGGTAGGCTCCTGTTATAAAAATACAAAAAGACACCCACTAAATAGAAAATGGGTCACCCCACAATCCTGTATACTTCCCACAGACCTACTTTGACATTATCGCAATTGTATTTCCGAAACCAGGTCAATACCGATTTCCTTCGTTTCGAAGTTCCATGTCTTACGTAACCGTTAGTCCGCTAAACTGGCGGAGAGATTCAAAACAAGAGAAACGGTCCACTGCAACGTTTCAATAACAACCACCACCTCCCCCCCCCCCCCGGGTACTTCTAAATTTCATGCTTCAGTCCCAAGTCTGGACAGTTCACACCATTACTAACCCGCGTATTTTTAGCAATGAAGTATAAATTTATGCTTATTCCGTTAAACGTGAAAATTGAGAAAACGTTAAGAAAACGTAATGAAGGGTAAGATTCTCCATTCTGTTAACACCTTATTTCGTGGTAGGACACTAAATAGGCCGCAAAAATAGGTTATGTGCTCCGCAGCTAGTTTTAACAATTTTTCATCCATGCAGCCGTGTGGACAAATGTTAAAAAGACTATAACACTGGGGGAGCATAACTGAGTTCTTAGTGAATGAAGAAAAGTCTCACACCAGGAAACTGGGTAGGTTCTGCAGTGCTCTTAGGTCCAACTTCGCCAGTTTTACAGCACTGCAACAGCATATAACTATGCAGACACTATGTCTGCTTGAGTCCTTACAGGAAATGCACTGAACGTTAAATGCAACGTAGCTATTCCTCCAGCCAGAAACCTCACTGCATTCGCAGTGATTTTCAGGCGAGTTCACAAGCTTGTGAAAAGCGACTATAGCCTCGTCGCGCGTCTATCCGCTCGCCCGCATGGAACAACTCGGCTCCCACTGGACGGATTTTCATTAAATTTGATATGATTATTTTCAAAAATCTGGCGTGAAAATTTAAGTTTCATGAAAATCTGAAAAGAATAACGGGTGCTTTGTATGAAGACCTTATACATTCATGACAACATCTTGCTGAATTCTTCTCAGAATCAGATATATTTCAGACAGAAGTTGCAGAGAAAACCAAACACATTTTATGTTCAATAACCTTTTAAAATCGTGTCCTTCATGAGATAATGTGGACAGACTGATAGATACCAATATATAAATACGGCGCATGCACAGTGCATGCTGGATAAGTAACGCTACAGAAACACACTCAAAATAAGTAAGTTACTGCTTTTCCATGGCAATAATGGTAACGCGAATGCCCCTCAATGTTACGTTTATATTCAGGATACACTGCCCGTGTTGTTTTTGCTAAAATTACTTTATCGAGGAACAAAGCCTGTTTCTAGATGAGTTTCCCAAAAGTGGAAAAACATTTGTTGAGCTTACATGACGTTCGGTCTAGTAGCTACTGCGGGCACCAACAGGCCTAACATTACAAAAATCGACATCTGCCCACACAGTGTACGAGTATTTGCATGTTTTGTGCGATTTTTACGTCAAACTGCGACTGTGTCCCTACACAATATCAACAGACTGACTTCAGTGGTCCTTACGAAATAAAAAACGCCTTACGTAGAGACCATGTTCATCTGTCCTTCTGTGACATAGTATTAGCAACTGAACCGTGTAGGACTTTCACAAAATTCGGTATAGTAGTTCTTTACACAAAGTTGTCGAGCAACCGCGAGTTTCGTGAAAATCGGCTCAGTGCCAGTCATACTTAAGGGTGAAAATAAATTTCTACCGTTTTCTACAATCTTGAACGACTTGGGTGAATTGTGGTGTAAGAGACTTCCACGTGATGTTGCTGAATAACTGCGAATTCTGCGAAAATCAGTGCAGTGAAAGCCACAGTTTACTTCACAGCTTAAATTAAATTCTACCCTATTTTCTAAACTTTTCGTCCAATTTGGAAACAACATCGGTACAATTTCCCAAAAATTTATTAAGTAATTGTGAGCGTCCTGAAACTAGGCGCCGTGAAAACAACGCCTTACTTTCGGCCACAAATGAATTTCTCGCTGCACTTTCCACATCTGTTGCCCGATATGGTCGAAATTCGGTATAACAGCTGTTCACACAATGCTGTTGTGCACATGTGAGTCTCTTGAAAATCGGCCTAATAGAAGTGGCACTTTCTTATGGGAATAAATGAAATTAGACGTACGCGTGTAATGTGCAACCGTGTGAAATTTTTAAGGTTCCTAACTTCTGCCACATTACGTCGTTAAACTCTTCTTGTAGTATTCGACCTTGGAGATAAAGGTACTACTATCCTTCCAAACGTCGATAACTATTTATCGACAGACATGGCGGAACGTCCCAGACATTCTAGAAGACTTCAGCCAATTTACAACGCAGAACACACAATTACACGGAATATTACAGTAATTTACGTAAGGCAAAAGTGAAGTTCACCTACAAGCTGCCACAAAGACACACACACGGAGTAGAGGTACAGCTTTACTCTTTCTTTAGGCTCGGTGCCAGATAGGCGTAGGTTGTTAAAGCCACGCCCCGGCCGATTTACTCCCCGGGAATGACCCGGTACCCATTGCATAGGGGGCTGGATAGACCCCAATGCCGCTCTGGACGGGTGCCCAAATTTCGCCCCCCACCAGGATTCGATCCCCAGAACATTTAGACCGCAGTAAATCGCTATACCATCTACGTTATCCCGGCCCATCAGCAATTTCGGTGACACTGGCTTAATCGATTCGTCCAGCCTTGTACAATGTGCAATACTGAGGTCTGTGTTGTATGTACGAACGCGCACATTCTGTACACATCCCGAACAGATTTGGGACGTCGTTACAAAAAAATGTTATGCGACACAAGACATGAATAATAACGTATTCCGAATCGAACAGCGGCTTAACACAAAACACTCACAGGACACAACACAACATTAAAATCGAATATATCTAAAATAAATCTGACTTACAAACAGAAGAATACAGTGAGAAAAAAAGAAAGTAAACCTAGATCAACCAAACGTGTAACTGCTTAACTATTACTAATGACCAGACTACATGCTACTTGTTAGTGCAGGAGTAAAGACATCAGCGGTGAAAGGCGAAATTCTGCGTTTCTTATCCGCTTCAAAAACATCCATAGCAATTGTGGGTATGAATGCACTGCCAACCAGGGCTGTGGAGGTGGTACTCTGAACCTCAGACTCCTCAATTTTTAAATCCCGACTCCGACTCCTTCATAAAAGCTCAATATGTATTAACACTGGCAAAGCTACTAAAACGGCAAATGGTATCATAACACATTTCATCACCACCACGTGAATCATCAGGCTACTTTTTAGACTTATAAGCTATATTTAAGTGTAAGTCCAATGGTTATTGCAGCTAGTATCTATTTAGGACTTTATATCGAGGTCGGAGTTTGAGTCGGTACATTTATAACGACTCCGACTCCACTAAAATTCCTTCCGACTCCGACTCCACAGCCCTGCTGCCAACACAGTATATGTTTTCGAAAGCGGTATAATGCTGCCTGGCTGTTCCAAGCAGCAATGACGCCGTGCCGACTGCAGCTATGTACCGTGCTGGGGAGATCAGTAAGCAAGTTATATGGTTCCGGGCAAAAGTTACGGTACCGCTCAGGCTCATGTAACTGATATATTATTTCTGTGGTTTGTGCTACATATATCAAGGGGTTTCTGACTTCAGTTATGCACGATAGTGTACAGACGTTTCGATAAATGGCAACTTTAATAGCACTAAGTAAGGGACAAGCAGCCAGTTCTTCGTTGATGCTACAGACGATAAACAAAATGTGCAGAAGGAAGAGAAAATGGAGAAGCGGAAGAAAAGAAAAACCAACGTCGTCAATAAATCGTACAAAAAACGTAGCTAACTTTCTCTCTTCCAATTAAACGTCAAGAAAACGAAAGCGCCTAGACAGCGCAGTTCCTTTTGGTTTGGTTATATTACGCTGCGGTGGAGGACCAATTACAGGGGCCATCGTAAAAACAAATTCATCACCATGGCGACCTGGAGCCCGGGATTTGTGCAACCCTAGTTTACAGGTTATTCTTTTAAGTCCCAGCTCAACAATGAATGTGCCACAAAACCCGTCTCCGGCAGACAACTGCAAAGAACTCTTTGCCTTGCGTTTAGTGTACTCGTAACTCGCCGTGGACAGTTAGTTTGCAGCGGCACTTGGTGGCGCGAAGTGATCACCTGCACGACATTCATGGCGAAAGATTATGTGGTTATGTTATTCCTACGCGTTTGCGGTGGCTACTACCTGTAAGAAAATTTTGTTGTGCCCGGCCACAGCATTTGTGAAACCGGGCATTACGAACAAGTTAACGGATAATATCAATCAAAACCTTAAGAATTATTTCTGACAAAGTCGACACTTGTAACTGTCAACATCGATGAAAGACTACCGACTTCTACTCAATAGGTTCTAGCTCGTATATACAGGCCACCTCCATGCCACGCGAACACGCAAATTCGTTAAACTGATCAAAGGACATAGTAGGTCACCGACATAAGGACGGAATTCTTCCATTCAGTTCATACGGTTCAGGTGTACCTGGACATAAACGTACGCTCCTTGTAGCGTGTGTTAGAAATGCGGCATCATAAATGCGTGTTCAAAATGCAAACCACTGAATGCACATGTAAACTACAGAATTAACCCAGAAATGTTACGACTCGGAACTCACATTTGCTAGCAATATGAAGTTTCTGGTGAGTATGATCAATTTATTGTACCACCCAATGCACACTGTTACATATGCCTGTTTCACACGTAGCTCAGACATGGGGGCCCGACCCACTTAGGAGTGGGATACGCACTACAGACCTGAACATACGAGTATAATGCCACAAACTAGAAGTTTTCATTACCAGCTGCAGCAAAAATTTTAATCCGTATAAAACACATTTATTATATAAGAAATATCTTTAAACATCTCAATAACAATACAAGCTGTACCTTTCATACACAAACGATATCAAAAAACGAAGCCTACTACAGAGTGACACCATGTAAATAGTGGCTTGTCACTGGCAGTTGGTTTTAAACCTGGCATACTGTGTTCCCTGTGGGTGGTATGCTTGTACTGAAACATGTCGAAGCTATGTGTTTAACAGTCATATGTAACCAATAGTGTGCACTTAGTTGGTGAAATAAATTGAATATACTGATCTAAAAAAATGCACGGAATGGACAACTTTAAAAAATTTTAAAAATCTTTGGTGTCCTACACTGAAACAAAGCTAAAACCAAAGCGCGGCACTGGACAATACTCTAATCCAGTTCCCCCTACCTCTAATCTCACGCACTGACCCCCAAATCTTTACCTTAACGTTATTCTATCTCGCTCTCAGTCGTCCAAGTGGCCTTTCTCAAGAGGCTCCCCCATCACAATTCTAAAGCGTTCCTTGCCTCCCCCAGCCTACCTACATGCCGCGTCCATTACAGTCTCCTCCAGTTCACTGTCCTTACAATACTACCAGGTAGCCTACACAAAGAACAAAGTTTGGCAAGTACAGACAATTATAAATACTTTATTAACGTTGTTAGATGTGAATAAAAATCTGTTTTTGAGGGATTTTTAACTTTCCGAAAGGTAAAATAAAAAGAGTTTTCAACAAACTACCGCAAACTTGGAAGTACTAGAAAGGTGTCACTTGTGTCTGACACTTCCGAGAGGTCTGTTTGTAATTCAGGGTAAAGCTAAAACGTCTCTGTGCTAATGTAACACAACACAAAGCGCAAAGTACACATGTAAAGCTCCGTGCATTTTTAACCTAACCAAAAGGTGCACGTGAACGATCAGCTTCACACTGCGGCCGCTTTACTCCCGAGAACAGTTCCGGCGTGGGTACTGTCGGCCCATTTATACCTACATAATTTAGTATTCCAGCATGCAGATGGAAATGTAGTTCCAAAGGAGGTAACAGAGAATGCTGAGAACACGTGGGGTGTCAAAATTTCCAATTTTAATGGTTAACTCTTCAGAGCTGAAGTTTCAAAACAAAAGTTACAGATACACGATAATATTTAATCCTTACGTATGTAAAACACGTCACCCAACACTCTCCCATAATGCCTATAGCCACACCTAACGCTTCAAACTAGTACACGTTTAAACCAAACACTCATTTCCAAGAGACATTTAAACATCGGAAAAGTAGCAACTGTTAGGACGCTGTAATTTTGAGACAAATAAGAATGTGACGATACCATAAGCCATTTTTTTCTTACGCACGTACTTACTGATTTCAAGCTGTAACAAAATACGGCAAAAATATGTAAGGCATAAGCATCCAGGGCAAAAATTGTAAAGGCGGTCAGAAAAGCGTTGGGGTGGCGTGGAGGCCACAATACTCCACCTTTGGAAGGAGTTCTTTGCGAAAATCACGATCAAGTGGTCTCACTCCATTACGGTGTAGACGGTAGAGCGTTTCAAGACACACTGAACAGGGCTCAACTATCAAAAATAAAAAAAAAGTTGCATCAGTAACAGTAGTTGTTTTCATGCAGCTCCCTACTGAGTTCACACACTTTTTCGCTGTCAGGTACACAAATACACCTCAACAAGGAAACACGCATTAGGGACCTCACATACGTCAACACAGGAACACATGTGAGAAACCTCATTTCAGACTAACGAAACTATAAAAATCAGTATAAAAAGCCCGCCCTTAGGACGCATGACAAAAAAAACGCAGATAAGAGCGGGAACATCAACGCCATACCTCAGTTGGAATCAAATTAAGGGCTGTCAAGTGTCTTATCACTTTGAGTAATAACTTTAAATGAGATAAATACAGAACAAACTAGGGACTACATTTTACAGAAAATGGAAACACCTTTTATGGTCTGATACTGTAATTGCAAACAATTCAAATACTGAACAATACAATAGGTACGATATGATAACAGAGACGTTTTTACTGTAATGCACCGTAATCTATGTTTTCTTTTCACAATGACCCTGATAAGGACTGAAACACGCCGGGCTCTTTTACATAACGCAGTTCAAGGAAGGTGGACAAAGCAACGTTACAGATTAATTAGGATTTAAAAGTAATTTAGTAACAGTGAATACAATTGAAGCATATACATTTCAAGACCACAGGAACATGTTTAATTCTGGCCTAATTATCTACACAGAATGGAGTGGCCGGGTGCGAGTTATCCTGCAATTCAAAAGGAATCTAGCGTCTGTATGTACGCCTGAAATACGAATTAAGTTACCGTAATATTACGATCGTTTGGAGGAACTGAGTGCATTTACGACATAGGTGCAGCTTTCGTCACAATTTCAAATCAGAAGTACTCACTAACTGGCAATATTCATGAGATGTGGCACTAATGCATGACGTGAATGCGCCACGTTGCATAGGTCTACAAAGTGGTTTCACTTTAACACCTCCTATTTCACGGCACTCACGGAAAGCAAGTTGGAGTTTCGTACGTATCTACCACCGCTACTCTGGGTACGTGCGTCTTCGCACGGATTGTGGTTTACTTCCTTGCTTAAGCTGCATCACCCAGTGGATCGAATAATTCCATCGCCCAACAGCCATGCGCAAACGTAGGTGCCTAATATCCGTGTCCACGTTTAAACACGTCACACGGCGCCGTTCACCCATAAAATATAAATGGAAGCATTTTTCGCTAAAAACAGTACGTACACAGCACACAGATCGATATCACAAACATACCACAGTACGTAAACAAATTCGACAATCGATACATGCGTACAGTTCGCGGAAAGGACGGTGTGATGAAACCCTACATATTGAAAAGTACATCCAACATGGTTCGTCCTGTACAAAAAGCTGTATCAGATGCACAAAACTTACCGTTTTTGGAAGATATGACCAGTAACGTCGAATGTTAAAGGATTTCAAATAAAGCTCCCAAATATATTTGTTTTTTTTTTCCGGAAAGCACACACTGAACGTACAGTAGGTAGGTACATTACATCTGTCATTACGTTCCGTGGCAGGGACTTCACATTGCACGTTTTTATGTTTATAGGGTATGACGTGCTCAGTCCCCACCGTCTAAGATGACGCCTAGAGACGCGTTTGTACTTGAAGAGGTCCGTCAATAATAATTACATTTAGCCTTGACAGCCAACAACAAGCTTTGGACCTGGCTCGTCGGATAAGGAAAGTGGCAACTTGTGCCCGCGAACAATCCAAACGAACCAACCAATCACGTCCTCCTCCTTTTTCGTTTCTTTTTTTGTTTTGTTTCCCCTTAGTAAATACTGATGGTCTTTTGTGGACACAGTGGCTAAAAGAAGGGTCACGCGTGAAAAACGTGTACGGAAGGAAAAGGGACAGATATTACCTCCCGCTGACATTATGCACAACACATATAGGCAAAGACGTATACCTCGATGACTTTCCTTATTTCACAAAAGTACTTGAAACTAATGACATCCGTCTCTTCCAGAAATTCCACTGAGTGCGTCAGCGCCCCTATTTCTTTTGCAGTATCTAACGTGGGAAGGCACAGCCGTCGGCCCTACGGCGGTATTGGTATTCTCAGGAGTTCCATGCCATCACAACCTGTGAAGAATTCCACCCCTTTCCACAGTACAGAGATTAATACTGTTACCGCTAGGATTTCATGCACTAATCGCCACACGGAAAATGTCTCATATCTGCAATGTAATTTGTTCCGCAATAACAGATCTGTATGTGTAGTAATGCACATACAACTGTAACTGAACATAAAAGCCAATAAATTACGCAATTCTTAACACGGACTTTACATATATACTTTTCCGGTTACGACATCACGCTGTTCTAACTCAATTTATATCCTCACTTCAAATATTTTATTTTCGGATTTTATTGTTTCTTACAACAGGGGTGCACAAATCCCGGGCGACAGGTCGCCTTGGACACTAAATTTCGTACGGTGGCGCGTTATATTTGTAGGCCCTCGATACGTAACTTGCTTCGTGTCACCCTATAGATGCTTGGCATCCTGAGGTGGCTCCTAGATTTCTGGAAAACTCTGTCCACCCCGTATTAATGCTCTTTACCTACAGAGCTTCAGGAACAGCACAGTCGGGTTCCTAGAAACGAAGCACAGTCGTGCGGTTCAAATGGTTAAGACATTTAATCTGTGGGCCAAGCTGTGTGGCCCAAACGGCCGCTTTCTGTACTCCGTGGTCCAAGTCGTGTGGCTCAAACAGCCGCGTTCAGTAGTCTGTGGGCCAAGTCGTGTTGCTCTAACAGCCGCGTTCAGTAGTCTGTCGGCCAAGTCGTGTGGCTCAAACAGCCGCGTTCAGTAGTCTGTCGGCCAAGTCGTGTTGCTCTAACAGCCGCGTTCAGTAGTCTGTGGGCCAAGTCGCGTGGCTCAAACGGCCGCGTTCAGTAGTCTGTGGGCCAAGTCGTGTGGCTCAAACGGCCGCGTTCAGTAGTCTGTCGGCCAAGTCGTGTGGCTCAAACGGCCGCGTTCAGAAGTCTGGAGGCAACATTAATTTCTTTCATTTCTGTCGCAACCATCAACAGCAGCCTCGCAGCCAACACCACTCTCCTACACAATGAGCACGAAGTGTCACCATAAAGCAAGCACCAGCGATGTAAAATCGCGGGGGG
>BLKM01000841.1:237113-253583 GCA_013340265.1 Coptotermes formosanus | reverse complement strand
CACACCAATCTCTTATCCAACCCACTGAGCCAGCAGACACTACACAATAACGTACCCATTCATTGTCCAAGTACCAACGCAATCCTTGCAAAGGCAACTGCATTATACGTTGTGTTATACTAGAAGTAGGTATCGGTGTCGAATCCACCTATGGTTTATTGGATATCTTTTGCTACAAATAATTTCTAAAACACGCTCCTGACGTTTGGCCCATCTTGTTGCTGGGCACTCTTGTATTATATGCAGACAAAAAGTGACGGTAATACATCAGAACACAGCCGCATCACTGACCTGACTCCAATATCAAATATACAAAAATGATTCATGCAGAACTTATATTTCCTTTATCACCGCAACTACAAAACTTTCCACATCCTAGCCACAATCGTTTATTCGTCACCGCTATCAGAGGGAAAAACAAGCACAGGGTTCGCGCGGCCGACACTAGTACCACATTCTACAAAACAGGGCCTCAACAAAAGTTACAATTTCCTGAAGATTAATTCTCACACCAAATTCCAGGGCGGTATAACACGTGGCGCTACTCTCGTGCCCAGCACACTACTACTATAACGCTCGTTTCATTGGCGGTAAGGAAATACAAATCAAAAGCCAAGTGTGACCTCTATTGGCTCGTTGCGCGTAGAAAGTTTCATACAAATCTGCCAAATTTTTTAGACGGAAAGAGACACGTGGACATAGTATTATACGTCACGAAACAAAGTAGGCTAACAGTTTATACTAAGACTACAAAACTGAAAGCTGTTCTGTACTCAAGAAATCCTTAGTTAAAGACATTAATCAAATAACAGAATTTAATGTGTTCCATGTGCGTGCACTGTATTATACAAAAACACTAATCACCAACAAATGCATAAAAAGAGTTTTATCATCAATTGTAACACATTCCTACATGTTTCGACCCTGCTGGGTGATCTTCAGGGCGAACTTTTTTGTTATCGTTACACTAAGTTTGCACTTTACAGTTGTTTTTGGAGGCGTGAACTCTCTGTGCAAGAAGGGACCGCAGAAAGTTCACGCCTCCAAAAACAACGCAGTACACAGCCAACAGCACATTCTCACTCAACTATAAAGTGCAACCTTAGTGTAACGATAACAAAAAAGTTCTCCCTGAAGATGACCCAGCAGGGTCGAAACATGTAGGAGTGTGTTACAATTGATGATAAAACTCCCTTTGTGCATATACACTCATACACAATATAATTTACGCTTAGCACACACAACGAATGTCGAAATATGTGTTATTCGTAGTATAATGTCACGTGCTGCCAAGGTGAACTCAGATCTCACACGAAGCAATAAAACGACGTAAAAAGCTACTGGTCAACTTGCCATGCTCGTACTTGTGAAAAATAGGTTGCACAACTTGTTCATTAGGCACAATTCCGAACATGTCTTTGCCGCAGATAGCTATGCATAACAAAGAAAACAGTGTCTCAACGTTATACTGATGCTCTTTAAAAATACTGCTCTTTACAGAGATCAAAGCAGCTGGGCATATTTGCACGTAATGGTAGAAAGACGAAAGCTGTAGAATATGCAGCTTCATAGTGTGTACTGTTAAAAAAATATTAGCGTCACCAAATCGAGTGCACGATCTTTGAATGCGATAGTTGTTTCAGGTGTATAAACGTGGGGTCAACTTCTGCTTGTGAATCGGCAGGTCTGTGGACAGAAACGGTAACTGCCTCATTCCTTCTGTCAGTCTGTCTATACACCTTGCACGCCACTGGACTAAACCGGTGAAAGACGGTATTCTGTTTGACCCTTCAAAGACGAAGCGTATCTGTTTTATATAAGGACTCAGTGCGTACCGCGCTGTAAACACTCTCCACTTCGGTTATAAAAACCAGTCTCTTAATGTTTTATAAGGCAAAAGTTGCTGTTTGTTCTGAGATCCGTACAAAACACATAAACGCAATGTGGGCACCACGTAGAATTTTTTAATGTTGAACCTGGTGGTATGTAAAGTTACCGCTAGGCTTTAAAAGGTTAAACAACGCGCCGCATATTCACTTCGCTGTCCTGCTTCAAGAAGAAACAGTTCTGGACCTGAGAAGCAGAAGTGTGTAAGTCCACTTTTATCACATTGAGATTACACACCATTTCTCTTAGAATTTCAAGCACTTGTAAATGCAGATGGTTGTGAGTTCATATACTGTCCCAATGTAGGTGGACCAAGAATTAGACAGCAGGAAGTCACATACTGGTCTAAGAAAAACGATGTATCATCTCCAATATAAAAATGGACTTACACCATGCTGCTTCTCAGGTCCGCAGTTATGTTATGTCTCTTGTCTGACTGATTTCAGGCCGAAAAAAAAAAGGCAAATGACGAATCTATTTTTTCTGACAACGCCACTAATGACACTTTAAATTTAAGATAACTGCGGTAATGGTGACCTGATGATGATCCGATAGGATTGCAACATGTGACCTTGTAGGAGGAATAAAACCATACTGTATACACCCGTAAGCACATACGTTTAGGTGCAGCACCGACTGGTGTGTGTCGTACTGGTACAGAAAACCTGCTCTATACAACTACCACAAACAGACGCCAGAATGTAACAGTCTACCCATCTACTAATCTATTATTCGTAACGGTAATCTCTGGACACGGAACAAGTGTTGGCCACTTTTACAACTAACGATACCACAGAGATAATATAAACCGAACACAGTACTAACTAGAATTCGAAACTGGAATCAGCAAATAGAGATCGACAGCCCTGAAACAAAACTAATAAATCTAATTAGCTTGTAAAGTCGCTTCAGCACTGAAACGAATTTATTACATTATTCTCTATTTAGTCATCCCTAAAAACCAGATAAAGGTACTAAGAATGACTGAAACTTTTCGCATTTACACACAGTGAATTTCAACAATAAGGAACTTAACGAAAAAATTATGGACAGAAGGAAATGAGACACCATCCTGTACAAAGTACGTACAAGGAGAGAAAAGCGATACCATCCTGTACAAAAGGGGTACACGGACAGAAACGAGATACCATTCTGTACAAAGTGGGTACAGAAATAGACACGATATACCATTGTTTACAAGGTGGGTACAGAGACAGAAACGAGATACCATTCTGTACAAAAGTGGGTACAGTGACAGTAACGAGATACCATTCTGTACCAAGTGGGTACAGAAATAGAAACGAGATACCGTTCTGTACAAATAATTTGCATAGGGACCATTTGTACACAGTGACTGGAGACATGGACGCTGCAGAGATACCGTTCTGTACAGAGTACTGGCAGCGTAACAACTTGCTTCTGGATAGGCAGTACCACTTCGTCCTACATAATACAATATACGTACACACAGACGTATCGACGCAATGCTAAGGTCACCAGCATGGGTCAATGGGGCTGCATATCAAATAAACACGCTACGATTAAGGACTGAGCAAGCTTTTGTTACGAAGTCCGAGAAGTTATCAATGGATGGACTTACTAACACGAAAACATGTGGTGTCTTCCCACCTTCCTTCAGGATGAAATAATGAATCTTTAATGACGTATTTTTTTTACCAAGTCCCGAAATTTATGCACAGATGGACACGCAGACAGTTGAAACTCGAAAATGTATTTTGTCTTTTGGCGGTACGTAATGATGAGTAACAGATTTACTAAACTAATAAACCGAAATAACAGTCGTGCAATAATACACCCTGTAACAACTGCATGCAAGAGGTTCTCAATATACTTCAGCATTATTTTCCAACGGCATTATACCGTCGTTCTTACGTTCAACACAAACCCCCCCCCCCCCCCCGTACGACCATAATGTCATCGCCTCAGAGTATGCAAAAATACAGCACGAGTAAAGCACACTTAACACCATACCACTTACAAATTTTCAACGTCATATGACTATACAAAGTTTTACAACATATTTTAACCTTTTAAAGCCTAGCGGTAACTTTACGTACCACCAGGTTTAACATTAAAAAATTCTACGTGGTGCCCACATTGCGTTTATGTGTTTTGTACGCATCTCAGAACAAACAGCAACTTTTGCCTCATAAAACATTAAGAGACTGGTTTTTATAACCGAAGTGCAAAGTGTTTACAGCGCGGTACGCACTGAGTCCTTATATAAAACAGATGCGCTTCGTCTTTAAAGGGTTAATAATCAACATTAATGCAAAACACTTCGCAGCCTCAAAAATTACACAGACCTATGTCACTTGTTGATTTGACAGCCCTTAATCTTGAATCAGTGCGGTAAATTTTGCTGACTTGTGAAATTATGGTATGTATGAAGCCCAACTATTTCAAACGCTATATCAGCTGACTTCCCACTGCTTTGTTGTAAATGCCTGACTGTCCACAGCAACGTTCGAGAAAACGGGTTATTCATAAGATTTAAATTGCAAAAGCAAATCCTCAAGCGGCATTATTATAGTACAATTCATATCGTGCAATGTAAATCAATAAAACAAACGCCACTGTAACTCCTCTGATTGTTGCAATATGCACACAGGTGACATGCAGAAACTGCACTGCACTGAACTAACCGTGCCTTCATACATTTGTAACCGGCGAAATACCATGAATCAGCACTTTGATCAGAAAATTTTAACTACCTTTCAAAGCAAGTCGAATTAAAGCAAGTTAGAGAGCAATTTCAACTGAAAGCACAAGTTATGAATGTAACGGCTCTAACGTCTGGGCTTTGCGTTACACGAACACTGTTCTGCACATTAAGGCACAAACATGTTGACTTGTTGTCTAGTTCACTCAACGGAGACGTGATATAAGGAAACGTAACAAATTATTTGTAGTACAAAGACGGTTCATTAACGAACACGTCTTAAGAGGAAAATGGAAAGTGGTCCGACTCACATCTCAGCAATATTTACTACATGTACAGCACTGGTTTGTAGCTACTGTAACAAGACAACTAATGTACGAGAATCGGTCACAACATAAGTTTACAATGTGTATATTTTAGGTTACAATTCAACCCCCAATAAGACAAATTCATATCTCATCACTTTTCCACAAAGCTCCCACCATAACTGACCCATTTACCGCATCTTGGGACGAGCTGTTCTATTTCCCTGCTGACACAAGTCCGTGTCCCATGTTATCGGACATCGTGTCGCACCTGTTTCCATAACGCATTCATCTTTAAATTTCTGCCCGCAATATTCTGCTCCGGAGCTGGAAAGAAACCATAATCGTTCGGCAACCAACTGCCCTAATACACTCACAGTCAGTGATCTCTTTAGTTTCGAAATTATGCACCATGTAAATTTGTTTTCTGACCGACCTTCTTAGTATCTGGCGTTACAAAAAGACGACGGGGTCCATTAGGGTAATTTCAAGACACCTATAACAGAAGCGAAACACATGTTCGAACGAGACAAAATCAGATGTGGCCATGGGTTGCGTAATATAGTCAATGCGGCGCGGGGCGCGCAACCTGAAAACTGCGGTTTATCACAATTTGTATTACACCCTACGTTATGTCACGGCATACTCGACGGTCTTATTGTAGTTGTCTGCAGAGTTACGTTCTTACGTAAGCACAATATATGTAACTAATGATGACTGTCATTTTTGCTGCTAATGATGAATGAATACTAAGCTGACATGTCATACTGGACGTTGTAACAATGACGAAATTTCAGATTTCGTGTGTAGTTGAAAGAAATGTGTTCACAATGACCAAACAACATCTGGAACAAAGACAAGCCTATAGCTGGGAGAAGAGTACGAGAAATCTACTGTAGCCGATCACACCAGTACGTCTTGTACCATTCGAACAATACGGTTCAGTATTTCAGACTTATAAACTGAAAACGACCTAATCACTGAGAAGCACAAAAAGACATAAATGTAATCCAACTGCCACTCGTTCCCATTCAATGTACGAAATTCTATTCCAAACGGTTGTTTCCTACAGCAACCCTCGAAATTCCAAGTCATCACCATAAAAAATATGCAGTTATTACGACACGATAGCAAACTGAGGGCTTCAGATAGATAATGACTTCCCCGCATCCTAGGAATATCGCTACAATCGAGGATACGCTATCTACACAACAAGTTTCCATTTCCGGCACACGAAATTTAAATGATGCAAAGTCTAATCTTATTTTCCTAACTTGCGTATGGGTTCAAAGAGTGGTAGGAACTGCGCATGAGGCAAGCAAGGATACAAACGTTAATGCGCGCAGCAGCGCACTGTATCTTCATTTCAAGCGCTAATTAATCCTTTAAAGACGAAGCGTATTTGTTTTATATAAGGACTTGGTGCGTACCGCGCTGTAAACACTCCCCACTTCGGTTATAAAAACCAGTCTCTTAATGTTTTTAAGGCAAAAGTTGCTGTTTGTTCTGAGATCCGTACAAAACACATAAACGCGATGTGGGCACCACATAGAATTTTTTAATGTTAAACCTGGTCGTATGTAAAGTTACCGCTAGGCTTTAAAAGGTTAACAATCTAAGATTTACAAGAACATTTAAATATCGCGACGATCTTGTGTAAAATTCTCAAACATCGTACCTTACGGACATTCGTTCGGCACTTCTGGAATTTCTATACCCTTACAGACAGACATACAGACACAAGGAAGGGAAGCAAACATACATAAAAATGAAACGTCGGTTTATTTTCTGCATTATGATAAGCCAAAGGTGAGTACCTTTCCAGTATACCAAACATAAAACTTATCTTAAGACGAACTCCTGAAGCATATATTTCCAGTCGTGGGCCTGAAAATATTATACCCTATTACCAATTTATACCTACGTAACGTAAATTCAAAATTCCACACAAAGTAATGCAATTTAGCTCACACTCGTAAATTAGCATGCTAGGCTCATGGATCAAATTGTCAATTTGTAAGAAATTTCCTCTTGTTCGCAACTGTACTCCACCACTTCAATGATTTGCTTCATTTATCCTTTTTAGTTGTTATCTATCACGATTCTGATTAAGTAATAATTAATCACAAATATTATACATGTACACACCAACTTTCATCATAACAGTAACATCCGACTGTAAGATTCAATTAGTCTATCAATGTACAAACCTTGCACTTTGTTCAATCCCGAGAAAAAGAATAACAAATTAATGTTAATAGTTTCGTCTTGTGTTACGCAGGTATACTGGTGAAGCTATTCACACTACGCTGAATGAAACTGTTTCGTTAAAATACGTTAATCCTATACAAAATTACTAAAAAAATGGTTCATATTTAAGAGATCCAGTAGTGTGCTAAGTAAAACTGCTTTTTAATCTTGATAACGTCTGACGGCACGTTACGTAAAATAGGGTTTTATATCTCACTGACAAAAAACACGATTTATTTCGGCAAACAACAGTCAGTGGAGACGTCCAAAACCAATTCGCACTGAAATCCGTTCCATAATTCGCTAGATAAAACATGAGCGGTAACACACAAAAACTATCCCTCCACTGCACACTTATTTTACGAATCTGTTGGCAATGTACGCGTGATAAACGTTCAAAGCGTGTCTCACATACCGTGTGTTCAACTTTTAACCCACGGCTGCAATATAAAGCGGATTCACTGTTCGATCACCATCAGTTTTTCATGGTATGGCGTCCTTGTGTTTCCGTTCCAATAAATGGACATTCATGTATTTCAAACTACAGGAAAATACGGACTCTTTCCAATTACATGCGCAGATCATCTTAATGGACTCAATATTGCTAAAAAATGTCCAGCGACTTCCACTGAAACTGCATGCCTGTTTAATGCAGTTTAAATTGCACACACATGCCTGATTATCATCACTGAAACTGTGCAAACCTCTTATAAATTCGTACCGTAGGGCAGTCTGGAAATCGGAAAACAAAGTGGCAAACACGCGTTCCTGCCGTCATCCATCACTAGTAATACCAACTGGTCATCAATATTATTCATTCGGTAGCTATTATAGATCATTCATTACGTAACTAACACGGACTGGTCATCAATCACGAAGTATGCAGTAAGAACATCACACTGTGAACATGTCACAAAATATATATACGTGACCTGGTGCAAAATACTAACAGACGGCATGACAATGAGAAAGGGTCATACAGCCAAGGTGCTTCGGTTCTGTGTACCATTATCTAGTGTACTTAACAAGTCAACGCAAAAACGTCTTTGTGTAGAGGTCATATGTGTCCGTCCGTGACCCAGTACCACCGCCGGAAGAGTTGCCCTGATGATAAGTCGTCATGCTTTCACGATGGATACTGTGCTGAAGACGGCCTTTTTGGTTTTGATACCGTACACACTGGTACGCTGAGACATATTTCGGAAGCACCCGCTGCCTCTGTCTTCAAGGTTGGAGTGACTGCGACCACGTAGGTGTCTTGATTGCAGGACATGGGTCACTTAGGCGGGCTACCCACGGGACGTAGCAAGCGGAAGCTGCACAATGGAAGCTGTGAAGCCAGCATACTGAACGGCCTCAAGATGAGAAATGTCAATAAGATAGTGTGTGTGTGTGTGTGTGTGTGTGTGTGTGTGTGTGTGTGTGTGTGACATTACATATTATATATACGGCATTTTCCCTGCTTTTAGCAAATAAGAAAAGTGGAGAAGTGATAAATCCTATTTACGAAGGTACAGGCAAAATGATTGTTGTCCCCCGGAGGGCAAAACTATACTGGCCTTGAAAAAAACTTCATTTGCTTTCTTTCCGCTAGTGTATTCCCCGACCTGGTTATGGAGAACCCGTCCTCCCCATTAATGTTGTTAGGATCATGACAGATGCCTACTGATTTCCGTTTCAACCGCTCCCTGCTCCTGGATTTCTTGGTCAGGATTCCGGTGTTCTGCAGCGCAAGCGATGACTGCAGTTAATGTTGTGTTCCACCAATGCCGACTTCGGCGGTTCGTAGTCACACATGACCGCGGTGCTCATCCACACTATACGACTGTATTAAATTGGCACAACCAAAATCCTAAGCTAACCGCAACAAGAATCTTAGTGACCGAGTTGTAAAAGGCGTGACAGTGAATTCTGTCATCCGTGATAGCGACGATATGGAATATCCACCATCCGTGACAAGTGTACGCAAGTTGTTTACAATTCCGTTTCAATTTACATAGGCCAAACATTTTATTATCTCCATATTAATATCAGTAACGCAAGACTACATAATACATACGTGTACAGATATCGCATATTAACAGGCTGCCATTGGTATGATTGCCCCTAACCACTACCTACTGCATTACTTCTTACGGGAATATCATTTCTGATTTACGCTTTTTTCATTTACACGCACTTTTTCAGGAACACAATTTGGGCGTAAAACAAGGGCTGGGTGTACTCCATCCGAGACTTCGACCGTTCCACAGATTTCCTTTCTACACACAGAGGAGGTAACTCCGACTTTCAGGCATACAGACAAATATAAATCTAGTTTACAGAACTTCATATACGGATTTGTCCAGCTATCACATAAACCATTTCACGTAATTGAGTGAAATTCGAAGTGGGAGACCAGTGAAAGTCGTCAGTCAATTGCGATTTTCGACCAAATAACAAGGACTTGTTTGCATCAGGCCATACACAGACTCTTCCCTGTGGCCCATCACCCTTCAATAAATTGAGTTGTAATTCAATATGGCAGCGTTTCAATGATTTGCATTTCATTATTCCCATATTACAGTAAGCTCGATACACTTCAAAGAACGCCACTGTTGAGTCTGTGTATTACAACATCGGGTACGCTTTGCAATCATGTTTCTAACTTAACCTTTTAAAGCCTAGCGGTAACTTTACATACCACCAGGTTTAACATTAAAAAATTCTACGTGGTGCCCACATTGCGTTTATGTGTTTTGTGTGGATCTCAGAACAAACAGAAACTTTTGCCTTATAAAACATTAAGAGACTGGTTTTTATAACCGAAGTGGAGAGTGTTTACAGCGCGGTACGCACTCAGTCCTTATATAAAACAGATAGGCTTCGTCTTTAAAGGGTTAACTCAGTGATGGGAACCACCAATGATAGAACTTTTACCTCTAACAGCGAAGCCCTGTAACGTATTTACCAAACAAAATTTTCCAGTTGAAAAAAAATGGAGTTACCGTACACCTTTTATTGTACTCAGCATCCAACAACAAGAAGACTCCTTTCACCATCAAATTGGACCTAAATTTAAGGAAGAAACTAGTAAAGTGTTACATTTGGAGAACAGCTTTGTATGATGCTGAAACTTGACACTTCGGAAAGCAGATGAGAAATACCTGGGAAGTTTTGAAATATGGTGCCAGAGAAGGATGGAAAAGATCATTTGGACCGGTCGTGTAAGAAATAATTATCACACAGAATCAAGGAGAGGAATATCCTACATACAATACACAGAAGGAAGGCTATATGGATTGGTCACATCTTGCGTAGGAACTGCCTGCTAAACAAGTTACTTAAAGAAAGACAGAGGGAAGGACAGAAGTGACGGGAAGACAAGGAAGAACACGTAAGCACTTACTTGATTACCTTAAGAAATAGAGTGGATACTGGAAATTGCAAAAGGAAGCACTAGATCGAACTCTTTGGAAGAGGCTTGGGACCTGTCACAGTACTGCAGAAGAAATGACGAACTGCTCATGATTTAATACGCACTCCTCTTTAAAACGCACACATTTCTCTACAGTTTCCCATTACCCAATAACACTCCTCACCAGCTTACTACACGACCTCAATGAAAGAGTCCTTTTTGACAGGCAAACAGTCGCTCAACCAATCGAGTAATTTCACGCCGTGCAGACGGCACAACTGTTCAACATGGTGTTCGTAAGCACCCGCCACTGGTGCAAAACCTATGCCAGATTAATTCAATCCATATCAGTGGTCCCTATTCAATATTCGTTTAATATCATCCTCCCATCTACGACTACTTCTCCCAAGCAGTCTCTCGTTTCAGGTTTTCCCACTAAGATTCTGTACGCAATTTTTCATTGGACCAATATTTCTAAATGTCCCGCCCAACGCATCCTCCTATATTTTATAATCTTAACGATAGCCGGTCGACACCTTGCACGGTGGGGGCAGCAGCAATGCTCCAGAACTGTACCCGGTAAGAAAAGCCTGGCGTCTCTGCCGGGACACCGGTCATCTAGCCCGTAGCTTAGTCGCCGTACCAACTGAGCAACCGTCTCCTCTCCTAAGCAAATGGCTCTTCACAACAAAACTGAAATAAAAAGTGCGTTACAATATTTCATACAGGCCCAGCATACGGTGTTTAACTGAAATTAAAAGGACATTTCGGGCAATGTTACAGGCCATATAACGGTGGAACAAATCCGCGGTATTAGAAATAATTTTTCAGAGCGCGCCTAAAAATACTTAAACGGTAACCGCGTTCTAAACTTGAATCTGCCTCCTTACGACAGTGTGGGCAACGTTTTGATAACTGAAGAATTGGAAAGGTCTCTCTCCAACGCGGCCGACGAACATAAAAATATGCGACTTTCTCTTCAGTACTACCTGTGCACGTTATTTAAGTTCTCCCCAAGAGCAAATGCATCCGCCATTTTAAAACAACATGTACTACAATAGCGCACCTCTCAGCCTTACGATGCTGTAGAGGAAAGGCGTCGCTCCCCCTTCCCCTCTCCCACCAAAACAGGTACCCATCACCATCCTGACATTCGCCTGACGAACAATTCCGTCACAATAACCATTTCCTGGTCCAAGATCTAAACCCAGCGCCTCCTGAATATGAACCTGGAGTACTATCAACTGGACCGAGACATTTCGTGTAAGCGTATAACAATTAAATAAACCAAAGGTTCTCAATCTGATGCTTGCGAGAACGAGGCTCCCAACAGTTAATACATTTTCCCGAAGTCCTCGACGGAAAGGAACCGTAGTAGCGGAGTCGGTAGGATACGGGCTGGACGGTCGGGGGTTCGAATCCCCGTAGGGACAGGACATTGTCCAGACCCAGCCTCCTAGTCAATGGGTATTGGGGTTCATCCCCGAGGGGTAAACCGGCCGGGGCGAGAAGCTAACCACTCTCCTCCATCTAGTACCGAAGTTAAGAGTGAGTGGAGCTATACCTCTACTCCCTCTATACGCCTTCACTGCGCACACAGGGAAAACTTTACCTCTACCTTTACCGTTCCCTCGACGGTATCCTAGAGCGACTGAACCACATTTTACTATGCATTAAAAACGATTTACTGTGTATTAAAAACTATTTACTATGTATTAAAAAGTAACTAATTATATTTACGTGATACCACATATTCTGTTCTGTGTATCGTACTATCTCCTACATGTTTCGGGTCGTTTAAAAACCTTATTTACAAAAGTAATCTTGCACGACACATTAACGTTAAACTGAGCTGTATTTCAACTGTCACTAACTATGTATATACCCTATGTGGGTGTACTGATCTTTGAACGACTGTACAATTGCATATTCCCTTACATGTCTCCCTGAGGATGGTTCTAAACGAACCGAAACATGTAGGAGACAGTACAATATAAAGAACAGAATGTGTGACATCACGTAAGTGCAATAAGTTGGTTTTTAGTAAAGAGTAAAACTAACACACGAACAGTGCATAACCAAGTTACAAGATCAGATGATTCATCAACATTTAATAAATGCGTAAAACTGCGAATTATTCAAACAGGCATAATACGTGCCTTTACATACATATAGCAGGCCCATCTGTAAACGTGACTACAACGATTTTTTCTTTATGAACCTTGATCTACGACAACAGCGTCTGTATTTTCCATTCTTGCCATCCACACCACCTTTTCTTGCGGTATCTTCCCGAAATACAGGTCCACAATCCCTTATCTGAAACTCTCTGGGCCAAAGGTGTTTCGGGAATCGGAATTTTCGGATTTTGGACAGCTAAGACTGCGAATATATCGTGTATTACGTAAGATCCCCAGTGGGGACTGGGGCAGCACCCCGTAATCAAACACATCACAATTTCTGCAATAACTGCACTTTCTGCGCTACTGACAATGAGATATGCTTCCTTTTCTTCTTGTCACTGTTCCCACAGGGGCACCTCTGAGTCTTTTTGACATTTTCATAGTACAATGAAACCCGAAGTCACAAAATAACAAAAAAGCAAAAAAAAAAAAAAAAACAGCGAAGCGCAGAGGCGGGTGTGACTGTTAGGAGGGCTCAGACACAACCGACGCGTCCCACGTGCATCATGAGTGGCAGAGTGGCATGGGTCAGATATTTCGGTTTTCAGAGCTTCTTGGATTTCGGAATTGCGGATAAGGGGTTGTAGACCTGTACTGCCATACTATTTCAGGGTGAACACTAAAATATATTCGGCCATTATTGCTACAAATCCTTCCTGACTACTGACAAAAACTGTCAGAGTTAAAAGTTCACACAATCAAACTAAATGAAAGACCGAACAGGCTGAAAACGCAGCCACGACAATTTTAATACTACGACAATCAACGTAATGTCTAAAAACTCGAGAGAAATCTCGCTACTTTTAAAGAGAACGTTAATTCCTCTGTAAACAAAACTAATCACATAATGACGAATGGGTGAAAATTATCAGAGAACATATCAACAGATGTAATTCAAAGTTATCAGAATGCATTCCAGCACACACATAACAAATACCTAACACGTGCGGGCTTACTCAGTCACGCTCTAACGTGCGATAACGAGCCAGCCATGTAGGCCGTTGTACTACATAGTTACGTAAAGCACAAAACTCTTCGGCAAAGAAACTTGTCTCTATGCCTCGCCTCTAACAAACATTTACTTTTCCGACAAGGGTCTGTCCTTGTTTCTATCACAGGAACTTCTGCGACTTTCTGAAAGCTAAACAAAAATCATTTTTCTTCCTCTGCAGTAAAAGTGAAATAAGTAAACTTGTCCCAGTGGCTAATTTGCGCCATGAAGATGTCTAGGGAATGGGGTTATGGCTCCACGCATTTACCTCGATACCAGCTGGAAGTGGGCAACTTCACACCCTGGTGGCAATAGCCCGGGGACAAAGTCCGAAGTACCCACAGAACAGGAGGTTGGGCAGGGTGCAGAGCCCATCTGGAAACAAACCCCGACTACTCGGTCGTCCTGGGTGTAGCCTAGTCACTACACAGACCCTCAGTTGCCGCACCACACATTCCGTTTAGGTTCACGTCACGTCATGCGTTATCCTAACTCCAGTCATGGATAACAGTAAAACATATCTACATGTACAGAGTACTGCAGTTTATAACTGCCATGCTACCTCAAACGCTTATTCGACCCAGTGCCCTAGCTATGTTTTTGGCGCCCGGGGCAAGTAATCACAATGACAGTTCCTAACAAAAATCATTAAGTTTTATAAAAATCAAATTACTTATTTAAGTTCCTACTATTTACCTCATTAATTTAAAAACCGTTGAGGGCAGATTTTTTTTTTTTCATTTAAAGTATTCATTTTACTGCCCCTTCGACTCTGCCGTCCGGGTCGGCAGCACCCCTCCCCCTCCAAACTACGACCCTGGTACCATGCCAGCAAATTCTAGGTAGGACCTACGCCAGAAAGGCGGGGCCGCTGTGGCGCAGTTGGTTGAGGCACTGCGCTACAAACCGGCAGGTCGCGGGTTCGATTCCCGATGGTGTCAGTGGATTTTTCATTGACATAATCCTGTCGGTCGCACTATGGCCCTGGGGTCGACTCAGCCTCTAACAGAAATGAGTACCAGGAATATTTCCTGGGGGGTAAACGCGGCCGGTGCGTAGGGCTGACAACCTTACCACCTTCATGTGCCGATTGTCTAGAAATCTGGGAGCCTCGACCTCCTGGAACCCTGTGGGCCTGTCCAGGCCTGTATACGGATAGTTTTACCTTTTTTTTTTTTACCTACGCCAGAAAGAGAACTGCAACCGAACTCAAGCCTCAGACGCCTTTCTTGCTGTTTGCCAGTGCATGCATCTGAACGTCACAACCAAAATATGAACCCGAATTCCACGAAGCAGATCACCTCCTTGCCAACAGACGTTCTTGTAACTTTTATCGGCTCCTTGATGACGGCAGTGCTATCGCACGGGAAGACTGCAAACGCCCTAACAACACGCGACAGCTACAGTGTCAGGGACAAGATGCAGGGCACTTCCTACAGCAAATGTTCCCAAGTCAGGTCGCGACCCAAAGCAGGGTCGCGTGGAGTCTGACGCAGCGTCCCAAGACGGTTTTATGTTAATAAAGTAATCAGCTTTATCTAAAATAAATAACACATGTATCATGTTTCTCGGCCAGTAAATTTTTGACATTGTTATTCTGCTCATTTTATGTAAGGTTCCATGCAACGTTCCCTCTAATCTTTCTTACACTGCGCGGACCTGTCACTGCTCTCAGCAGAAAATTTTTACACTACCTGACGACTGCGCGGAGCTTTGGAAGTTTTTTGTGATATGCATAATAAGAATATTTACAACGAAAACTGAAAAATCCCAGCTGCGCGACAATTCTGTGTGCGCGGGAGCACTTCAGTTACTGCGCGGCCGCGCACCCGCGCAGCTTAGAGGGAACACTGGCTTCCATATGTTCAGTATTTCACAAGTTTTTATTTAGAAGCAAATGATTTGTCTAGCCAGCACATGTATAAGCTACTTAAATAAAGATTTGTTTATTGCTCGTTTTGTATATTTAACATTGTCCCAAAAAATACTGGATTTGACAAGGAACATTCAAACTTCCATATTTTTTAATAAGTGGCAATGCTACGTAGTGTTCAAGAAAAGGTATTAGCATTAGTTCATTTATGGCAAATAACACTGACTACTCCCGTCTCCATGGTAGGGTCGCTGGTCACATACCGCTTGCTACTTTAATGTCACACACATACACTAAGAGGTGATGGGAACCGCTGCCCTACAGTAAAGAAATCCTCCACTTTTTGCAATATCTAAGTTTATTACGGTGTTCAAAAAAAAAGACATCAAATGGTCCCTATTGTGAGACAAGCGAATACAGACACGCTCAGACACTGCTCCTTTAACACTCGTCTTAATATTATCCATCCATCTACGGCCAGGTACGGCCTATTCCAAACAGTCTCTTTCCTTCAGATTTTCCCATTCCACTGCCAGTGGTCCATAAATAACACATCTCAAAAGCCATGTCCACTTTACCGTGCTAAAAAATAGATCTGAAACATATTAAATTGACTTCAATACTAAGCAACATGCATTGAGTTTGTCTCTCGTGGTTCAGCGTCGTACATGCAGCGAAAACAGTTATCTGCTGTCTCAAGGTCTCAACGTATGCTTATGCATCAGCAACAACATAACTCACGTGTCTCAACTGACGTCTTATACAATCTGTTAAAAGGGAGCAGTCCGCATAAATTGACGACCTTCGAGTGGAAATGGTTACTACAATTTTTTATCTCAGAAGCGATTTTAACATAGTGAATGCTTACGTAACGAACCTGTACACCGGTCAACCCCCCCCC